>PVIC010002358.1:0-78474 GCA_004025085.1 Thryonomys swinderianus
TCCCCTCATCACATTATTTTTTTTCCTATCAGAATGAATTCATGGATTTGTATCTGGTGGGTTTGAATCCACTGTAGTTATCATTCTTTTGGATTCTCTGATTGTCCTATGTTTGGCCAGTAAGGCCACTAATTTTGGTTCTTTGTCCTCTTATGAATCTCCCAGTCCTTTCCTCTTCTTAGCTGATTATGGATTCCTGGTCATGGATTCCTTCTAGATTGGAGTTTTCTTTGCTTCACTTTTGAACAAATAAATTATTCACAATAATTATGCATATTAATGGGGAGAGTGGGAGGCTCGGTCGTGTGTGTAGTTGTGGGTGATCAGGTCCACATAATCAGCATCTCTGTTACCTTGACCCTTTGTACTCCTCTGTGGGAGCTGCCCACGTTCGTGCCGCTCACCAGACCCAGGAAGTGGCCCCGCCAGCGGGCTATTCCTGGGAGCCACCTGCAGGAGGCTGGGCTGGAGGGTGCAGGCCAGCCTGGCTGGCCTGAGCCCCATGCATAGTAGGTGTTCCGGAAGCAGCTGTCGCATGAATGCAAGCACTGAAAACTAATCTGTCACACCACCTGGCCCGTTGGGCTCCTCTCCACCCTGGGAGTCTCCAGGGAGGCCAGCAAGCACACGGGCGGGCTTTGATTCTCCACGGCAGCATCCAGGAGCCTTCCTGGGTGTCCGCCACTTGCTGCCACTGTCCCTTCTCACCGGCTGCCCTGTAGACCTGTAGGCTCGGGCGAGGAGAGGGTTTGGAGGCTGTGCTGTTCTAGGGACATAGCTCAGCTGCTCGCTCCTGAGTTAGTAGGGTGATTTCATGGTGTGAATTTTAAAAATCCCAGTTCTTGGAATCTCGGAGTTTGTCTTTCACTGCACTGGCCTGCAACCTTTGTAGCTTTGTCTTTGTCTGAACACTTACTCTGCACCACGTTGCCCTGGCTGTGCGTCCCCATCCCCACTGCCCCAAGTAATCATGGGGCTAGAGAAGGCCTTGCGTTCTGGTCCCCAATGGGCCACGGGGTTCTGTTATGACCGCTGCTGCTGGTGCAAAACAACAGCGAGAAGCAGCAGCAACAAAAAAGATTGTTGCCAGCTTTGTTGATGTTCAGACAGTCTTCTCCCCAAAATAATGTGTTTGTTTATGGAAACTGACTTCATGAATTCACTGTATAAAAGGCTAGAATCTGGTGACACTCTGGTCTATTTGGGGAGTGGATTTGCGTCTGGTTCTACTGGAAGAGGGCAGGTGTCCGGCCTATGCAGCGGGGGTGGAGCAGGCCGGCAGGAGACTGGCTGAACAGCTTCCCCTGTGGGGGGTGTGGCCACCCCTGGAGGATCAGGACAGACAAGCTTCCGGAACTGGCTTGTGGAGGGAGTAAGGGGCAGCCAGCGGGATCTGAGGAACAAGGCTGACCTGGGCAGGGTTAGGCGTGCGAGTTCTGGAATGCAACTCCCTGGGTTCCAAGCCAGTTGGCCACTCATTAGTCTGTGACCTTGGACAGGTAGTGTGACCTCAGTGAAGCTCCATTTCTTTTGCTATAAAATGGAAATATTATGAGGGTGAAATGGGATGGTCCATGTAAAGCCCTTAGCATGGTTCCTGGTGCCATATGGGCACACCATGATAATAGGCCCAGCAGGGTATCCTCTGGGCACACCATGGCACATGGGTCAAGCAGGGCACCCAAAAGCATGCATGGCAGGTGATCCAGCTGTTATCTACTGGGCACACTGTGGCAGGTCAGCTGTGGTCATACCATGGCATATGAGTCTGGCAGGCACCCAATGGGCAAACCACAACAGATAGATCCGGTGAGGCTCTTGGTGTGCTATGACAAATGGTCCCATAGCATCCACTGGGCATGGCACAACAGATGGTACAGCATGGTGGCTGTGTTGGTGCTGGAGCCAAGCTCCTCGGAACAGGTTATAGATTCACTACTTACAATTTGTGTGTCATGACCTAGTTCCCAAACTTCTCTGCACCTCAGTGTCCTCATCTACAAAGTGTGGAGAACAGCATTTCCCACCTGCTGGGGTTGTGACAATTGAGTGGTGTGATACATACAAAGTTCTTACTGGACGTGGTGGTACATACCTGTAATCCCAGCAGTGGGAAGCTGAGCCAGGAAGATTTTTTTTGTTCAACCCTAGCCTGGGAAACAGCGACTTTGTGACACACTGTCTCAAAACATATTTTAAAAGGGCTGGGGACATAGCTCACTGTGAAGGTCCTGGCTTCAACCCCCAGCACTGGATGGAAGTGGGAGAGTTAAGGTCCTTAGGTCTCATTCCTGGCTCATGTATACCAGAGCTGGCCACTTGCATTCTGGCTATTACTGATAATAATAGCTGTCAGATGAAGTGACCACAGGCCCGGGTTCCCCCATGATACAGCACGTAGCCCCCTGCACGCTTGTCCGAGGACCTTTACTACACCAGCAAGGGTCGTTTCGTTGCCCATCAGCCCAGAGGGAGGTCATAGCCTCACGTTTTTCAGAGCAGGAGTTGAGACCAGGGTTACTCACAGACTCCTGGTTGGCTCTTGGCAGGGCTGTGTCATTCCAATAGCCCCTAGCCTTTTCTCCATGCCAAGCTGGCTTTGGCCACTGAGGCCAGAAACAGGGTCAACCTTCGGAGCCGGGTGTCCTGAGGATTGGTGTGGGGACTGGCAAGGGAGCTTGGAGTCACACACTGACTGCTGCTGAAGGGGGCACCTTGGCCTTGTGTTCTCAGCTTTTGACACCTGAGGGTCATTAGCACTGCGGGTATAGGGACCAAGGTCTCCACTAAGTGCACTGAGGTGGGGAGAAGATCATCCCACCTTGGGTGAGGGTGTGGGCCAGGGTGGGGTGGTGAACGGAGCCCATTGTAGTCTGGAGGCAGTGGGGCAGCATGGGGAAGTGGCAGGGCTGAAGCAGCCCGGGAGAGACCTCGCCTGTGCTGTTTGTCCCTTGGGAAATGCATGCGCTTTGCCAGGCACTGTTCAGGGTCCTGGAGGTCAGTGGCTCTTTGCCCTGGGACCCATTCCTTATCATTTCTCTGGTCTGCTGGCCAGTAGCCCATGTGCCCTGGCATGGCAAAGATGCCAGGATTTGGTATTCACTCTGCTGTTTGTCTCCGGGGCTCTGACAGCAGCTGTGTCTCCCCAGGGTCTATGTTTGGCTGAGCTCACAATCCTGCCTGACTTCAATACTTCTACCTCGTCTCTGCCCCTGCAGCCTGGGTGGTTGCTGCTTCCTGCTGTTAGTCATCTCTGGGCTGCTATTTTGTCCCATTTGGCTACTAACCCCTCATAGCTGTTTCCCTGGGTTAAAGCCCCTCCGTCCAGACACTTTGGTGCTCTTACTCTTGGTAAGGCCCTGGCTAGTACAAACGAAGATGCCATGGCCCCGTCTTCATGCGTTTCCTTGTCCACTGACTTCAGTCAGCCACTCTTTCTCTTAACCTTTGTCATTTTCTATGTCCAGACTCCTGGGTGTTGCCTCACCCCCCAGCCCCAGGCCCTCGTTCCCCTCCCTTCCTGTGGCCTTGGCCTCAGCCTGTGTGCTCATTCTTAGTTCACTGGGCACTTTCTGCAATAGCAGTCGGTCGGTCTCCTGCAGTGCCCCATGTCCTCCCAGCAGCGTCTCAGGCACACAGAGCCTTCTTTCCCTACAGGAGGCCTGGTTGCTTTAGGTCTTGCCCTCTGCAGTGTGCTGAACTGTTTGCCCAGCTCCCCACCCTGGGCTCTATCTCTTGTCCAGATCCACCTGTAGCCTAGATGTCCCCCTTGGAGGAAGCCGGCCCTTGCGTCCCTCCTCTTGGTTCGTCTCCTCGATGCCAGGCACCTTGCATGGCTGCTGGGCTCGCTCCTGCCCACTCTGGGCTAGTGGCCTCTGACTTCTCTGCAGCTGGGCCCAAGTTCTTTCAGGGTAGGGACCAGGCTGGCTCATTCACCGCTGCGTCTGGTGCCTGGTGGGAGTATCTAGGCTCTGGGTGACTGTCCTGCAGGATTCCCACTCGTGCATGGAAACCTCCCAAGGCTCTATGAGGTGGTGGAGTGAGAAGGGACATGGCACAAAGACAAAGCAGCACATTTCAGTGGTTTCTTCCGTGGACTTGGAGGTGCAGCACCACAAAGAATGGAGGTGTCTAAAATGCCTGGCTGTGGAAAGAGGCCTGAGACTTGTTGCTGGGTAAGGCTTATTACAAAATGAAGGTACCTGTTTTCTATGTGTAAATGCCTGGGAAAAATCACTTCAAGGAAACATATTCTGCACTGGCCAGAGGAGTCAGCTGGGGAGGAGAGGAGGATGGAGTGCAGTTGAAGGGGATTGTGTTGCTTTTCCCGCTTCCAGTTTGTGTATTATTTGACTTTTTTTTTTTTTTTTGAGGGTCTCGCTTTGTAGTTCAGGTTGGCCCTGAGCTCACTTATGTAGCCCAGGCAAGCCTTGAACTTAACAAATCCTCCTGTCTCTGCCTCCTGAGTGCTGGGATTACAGGCTTGAGCCACCAAACCTGGCATCAGTGGTATGAGGTACTGATTGCCAGTGGAGTGGCCACCACGCCCAGTATTGTTGTATGTGGTTACCGGGGATTGAACCAGGGACCTTGTGTTTGTGAGGCAGGCACTGGAACCACTGAGCCAAATCTCCGGCCCTATTTGACCTTTAATGAAGCACACTGCATTGCATGTGTTTGCTACGTAATGGCAAAATAAATAACAGGTCTTTAGGGTAAGGAAAAAGCCACATTTGAGCCGTGCATGTGTCCTAGAAGTTTCCCCTCAGCGTCCTGAATCCCACCTCAAAACACAGGTGAGGCTGGAAGTACTTTCCCCTGAGGAGCTCCAGAGCGGTGGCGAGTCCCTCCGCATCAGTCGGAAGTGATCCCGTCCTTCGGGAATGCCATTTTTGGAGTTGGCTACTCCCTGGAGGCTTGGAGGAACAGGCATGGCATAAAGTTGGCAGTGACTGAAGACATCTATTTTCAGTGTTGACCTCCTGCCACGGCATTGGGAACCTTTCAGAGTTCAAGGATTTTCTAGGAAAGTGAACACCGGTGGACTTGTGGGATTTTGCCACAGGCGGAACAAATGCCAGAGGTCCTGTTGTGCCACTGTGGCTGGTGGCTAGGAGGAGGGTTCCACAGCTGCCAGAGGATATTGCTTTGTAGAAGGCTGGCATTGATAGCAGCTGTGTCCCAAGTCAACTTTGATCCGCCCATAGCTATGGCCTCGAGGTGACCTCATCCCTACATTTCCTCCTGGCTCTGCCTAGGTCGGAAGCTCACTGAGCAGAGAAATCTGTCATCATTTTCCAAATGTGACCTGCCATCTGCTAAGGGCCAGTTTCCATGGCTTCCCAGGCTCGCTGTGCCTGGCTTGGGAAGTGGACTGAGGTGTTGGGATTGTAATGACCACTGTGGCCTTTCGTGGTAGATGGAAGGAATACAGACAACACCCCAGCAGGAGTCCAGGCCTGGGAGAGGCTGATCCTGGATCCCCAAAGCCGGCGGTGGGAGAAGTGGGTAGGGGAGCACTTGGGTAGCAGGCACAATGCACCTGGCTCTGTCTGCTGTGTCTCCAGTGGCCCTGTGCTATCAGGTACTGTCCTACCTGATGCATCCATCAGCCAGGGCTCAGGCTGGTGAAGTCATTGTCTGCCTGCTTCCTGTGTCTGTGGGTGTTGGTTTAAAAATGTAAGATTGCTGCAATTACAGTCTCACCACAGGCACAAATGCTCCAGTTTAAGAGCAGAGCTTGGGCCAGTCCAGAGGGGTCCTGGCCTCTAATGAAGCTCTGGGACAGCAGAGGGAGCGGGCTGTTTGGCCCGCGGTGCTGTGCTGTCCCGCCCTGGCCGGGAGCACCCGGGCAGGTGGGGAGTCAGCATGGGTGTGGCAGAGGAAGCCAGCTGGAGTGGGCTTTGAAGCTCAGGTCTCCTGCTTCCTGTCTTCATGACCTTGGGGGATATTCCAGCCTGTCCAAGCCTCCCCGTTCTGTACATTGGGTTGTTGTGGAGTTGACATATCCTCACGTAGGATAAAGCCTATGAAAGTGCCAACTTGTGGCCCACTGTCGCCTGGGGAATGGCAGTTCTAGGTAGCTGCTCGGGACCCCTGATGTAGTGAAGCCATGTTGGTGCTGTGGTGTGGCCGGGCTGCAAGGACGTGGCAGTGGGTGGTGACATGACCACCCTTGTGCAGCCAAGTGGGGTCCTCAGACAGCTTGGTGGAGTGCAGGCCCTTGGGAAGTCTCACCAGGGTGGGGGTGATATATGCGATACTGTGACAGCTGCCGGGCTGGCAAGGAACAGAATGTGCAGGACAGGGTGGCCAACAGCCCCACCCAGAGCCCCTCGACCAGTGGGAGCCCCACGATGGCCCCCCTTCTCCCTGCACCTCGTTTTCCCTCCTCTGTAGGGTTTCCACCCTAGACTCAGAGAGACAGAAACAAGATGCCCCTGTGAGGTGTATACAGTGCCAAGTGTGAAATAAGTCATCTTTGCAGAGGTTGCAGATGTTATTAAATGATGCTTATTAATAATCAGCTTTGCCTGTTACTACATACGTGGAACCTGACAGCAGGACTCTGCATGTGTGCGATGGAGATGACCAGAGCTTCCCAGGGCCTCCCAGTTGGTGGAGGCAGCTCCACCTGTTGTGCCAAGTGACCTTGGACAAGTTGTGTAACCTCTCTGTGAGCATCACTCCTCCTTGAAATGTGGGTAGCAAGTGGGAAATTTGCTTTGTAAGCAGCGGTGGTGATGATGGGATCAAGTCCCAATACCAGCGCCTGCACGCTGCAGGAGCACTGACACGAGCTATGGATGTCACTCCAGGGAGCCCCTGCTTAGGGTGTCATGCCCTCTGATTTGGCCCTGGTATGTTTCAGAAAAAGTACCCCTTAGGGCCCCTGAGTCCGAGATGTTTCATGCCAGAGATTTTTGTAGCCCAGGAACAAGGATATTCTTTAGCAAGGTTTTAATTTTAACATAAATATAATTGTTGAGGAACACGAGGAGGGCTTTTAAACCAAGAAAGGAATCACTTTGGGAGGCTTTGCCTGTCACTTCATGGTCCCTGTACCTGGGCACTGCAGGACCCTTCAGCCCCAAGGCCTTGTAGCAGGCTTTGCTGAGCGACCTCTGCATCATTGCTTACGGAGTGGTTGGTACTGCACAGTTGCCATGGTAGCAGCAGGATGTGGTTCCCATGGTGATGGTCGGCAGTGGCAGGAAGACAGCAGAGGTTTTGGTTATCTGGTGGCTCTGCATGCACCACCCTCCCTGAACAGCAAACACCAGCCGCCCCCACTATCTCTGTACTTGTGAAATAGTGACTGCTGAGGTCAACCACCTCCCCAGGATGTCATTGCTTGTTCTCGGAAGGACAGAGCTGCATGGGACAGTATTTTGTTCCAGAAGAGGTACTGCAGCAGGGACATTTTAGCTGGGGTGCAGTGCTTGTATCTGGACCTTGAACCCACAGGCTGAGTCTCCAAAACCTTTCCCAAAGGGATTGTATTTTCCTCATCATAATATTGTTTCTTTGTAAGCAGGTGGCAGCTGATGAGCTGCAGAGAATATGTGTTCCCCAAGTTTGTGATTACCTTGAATCTGGATACCCCAGGGGTCACAGTTTGGATCTGGGTTTTCATAGGATACTTCTCTTCGCAGGGGTGCTGACTGAGATCAAGAAAAGTCAGGAAGTATCCTGAAGGTTTCTTTCTCTTACTGGTGGCAGAAACCACACAGACAGGCTGTGTTCCTGGAAAGGCGGTGTTTGGTACAGTCAAATGCAAGGCACGGGGCAGTTTTCTTTGTTACCGAGGAAGGAGGGAAGGGGAGCGTGTGAGCAGGCCTTGAGGGGCACTGTGGCAATCTCAGAGTGGATCTCAACTTCAGGAGCTGTGTGCATTGACCTGGGGCTGCTGCCTGAATCCCATACTCTTGTGCCCAAGAGAAAGGATGCCAAGTGTCTGCCTCCAGTGTGAGTCCTGCCAGCTCAGGGTGGCAGTGCAGTGGCAGCATAGTGCTTCTCAGGCCGATCGGGAGCTCTAGGTGGGACGCCAGTGTCGCTGGGTCCCTGGAGTATGGCTGTCGTCTTGGACCCAGTCATCAGATCCATAGCCAGACAACTATACCTGGACTGAAACCGGATGGAGAGCCTTCTGGATGCCATTGTGCTGGCCCCTGGCTGGAGGACCCAGACCTCAAGGGCCATCCTGGGAAAGCAGGTTGCTGGGAGTCACCAGAAGCCTGAGGACTGGGAGCCAGTGGAGCGGGGCCCTATGTCCTGGGTTCTCAGCGGGAGGGTGCTATGGAGTGAGAGCTCAGTACTGCAATGGACATTCCCTTCATGAACTTTTAAACGTAAAAAGAATGTGTACAATTTAGGACACATGATCAGAGGGATGTGTTGCTTGATGACATTGCATTTAAAAGGATAACAGGTTATTCAATAAGCAGGCAGGTAACAGAAAGCAAAAGTGACAAAGACTAACCTCAGAAAGTCCCATTTCTGCCAGCCAGACCTGACCATTAGTATTTTGTCCTCTTTGCATCACCTTTTTAAAGCCAGACAAATGGAATGTTAATGGCAAAGGTATAGTTGCTCAGCAGTCACTTCCAGGTCACTGCTCTGCCAGGCCTCCCTTATTCTGACTCTGCTGTGGACCTTTCCATGATGTATGGAATGCTCTTATACACTCGTACTCATAGCTCTTAAAGAGCACAGCTTCCTGTTTCTTCAGCCTGTGCCCACAGCCTGTGTGGCACATGGGTGTGTTGGGATCAGTTGGTTCCTGTGTCTCTGTTCTTTTCACTGCTGAGGAGCCACTGTCTAGCATCGTGCTCCATCCTGGGCAGCCCTGGGAGTACAGTTGCCCTGTCCCATAGGGATGGATCTAGAACCCATGACACTGGGGTGGGCCTGACTCAGCCTGCAATCAATCCAAACCCTCCAGCTACTCGGCCTGGCTGTGTTTACCACATTGAGGTCACTGCTAGACCCTTCTCTGTGAAGGCACAGTGGCCTAAAGAGGATTCTGGGTGGAAAAAAACACGAAGCCATTTCTGTTAGGGCAGTGCTGTGCCCACTTCCCTAGGCCCCTTGTAGGACCCAGAGGTGGGTGGTGAAAGCAGCCACTCAGGAAAGCACCATGGGTCATCCTGAAGCTTTGCTCAGCCACAGCCTCCTCATTGGGTGCCAGGCCTCAGGAAGTCAGAGATCCAGCCTGTCCACTGGGGAAACTCGAGGCTCCCCGCCCTGGTGTGTGTGTGGACGCAACTGCATGGGCTGTGCTCACAGCACCTTGGGAGAGGTTTATTTCTCTGTTCCTTACCCTGTGGCTCTTGGGGACACTGGCCTGTGACACAGTGGACCTGGAGACCAGAAGGAGATGCCTCGTTCCTTCGGGATGTCGCTGGGGGATCTTAGCGAATTCCACTCTTCTAGTCCCTCAGCAAGCATTGTGGGGGGCCTCCCTGGAGGGCTCGGTGTGGTGTGGTGACCAAAACAAAGAGAGTGTCTGTCTTGCCACAGGTGGAGTAGACAGATGCAGAGGGAACTGGAGTCTGGGCTCTTTGGCCACCTGGCCCAGCAGTGTCTTACCCAGTGACCGTGGTTAGCTTGACAAAATCACGACGCCTCAGTGAGAACATGAACATGTACTTCTGCCCCTGCCCTGCAGGGTGGCAGCAGCCCTCATTTCACAGAGGCAGAAACGGAGGTCAGAGAGGTGAAGTAAGTGACTTGCCCAGGCAGCCCAGCTTGGAGGTGGCGCCTGGGTCTCTGGGCCTGTCTATCTGGAGCACAGGCCTCTGTCCTGGTCCTGTTCTGCAGGAGAGCATGCTTGCTTACTGTGAAAATTGTTCTCATGTTCAGGCTCCTAGGACACAAAGTTAAGCCTCTCGGCCACTGTTAGGGATTCGTGGGTCACTGTACCCTCACACTGTCTGCAGCCGTCACCACCTTCCAGGTTCACATCTCTCTTGTCCTCCACTGTGGACCTCTGTCCCCAGCCCCCTCTCCCAGCCCTGGCATCCCTATTCTACATTTGTCTCTATGGATCTGACTACTTTGGGGTCCCATCGGGTGGAATCATAAAGGAGTTGCCCCTCTGTCACTGGCTGATTTCATTTATCAAATGTCCTCAAGGTTCATTTGTGCTGTGTCATTTGTCAGAATTTCCTTCCTTTGAAAGGCTGATAGTCCGTGGCATGTGTGTGTGTGTGTGTGTTGCGTGTGTGTCTGCGCGTGTCCCTCCAGTCGTCTGTCAACTGACATTTGGGCTCCTCCCACCTTCTGGCTGTCAGAATAGTGTGGATGTGAATATCGCTTTACGGCATCTGCCTGAGTCCCTGCTTACAGCGTTATACTCCTAGATGCAGGGAGCATTTTGCCCTCAAGAATAAAACAAAGGGAATGAGAAGAAAGCAATGAACTACTGGGGGTTTTCAACCTTAGGTCCTTGGATAACGCTTTGTGCATTTGGATTTGAGGGGAAGAAACAAAAGTAAAAGTAATCTTTATAGTTACCAAACTGAAGTGAGATTCAGCCTTTTCTTCATCACTGCTCCAAAGTTCTGGGATCAGACCTAGAGCTGTGTCTTTTTGTTTAATGGATCAAGGAAGAAGACATCTGTTAGTCTTTTCTTGAAAGTTTATTCAAGGATCATTTGTTTTATTAGTGCGTGTGTGCTATACATCACAATTACGTTCATCGTGGGGAGTTGGTACATGTGCCTAACACATCCCCTCGCCTCGCGCCTGTTGGTCTCTTTTGCATTTATAGATTTATCTCCCCTTTTCCTTCTGTCTATCTTTTATTTTGCTCTTTATTTATACAACTTCTCATATAAGAAATACCATGAGATATTTAAACTCTTGTGTCTGATTTATTTCACTTGCTATTATGGTCTCAAAGTACATCCATTTTCCTACAAATGACTGAAGTTTATCTGCCTTTGTGGCACTGAGAGTAGCACTGACATCTGTTAGTCTTATCATAAACTTTAAGATAAATTTGTATCTTTTGACATATCCATTTGCTTTGTGATTTCCTATGAGTTTCCATTGTACATTTAAGAAAACTGCCTTAAGAATGGATGCAGAGGCTCCCCGGGCTGCTGAGGGACCCAGAGCACATAGCCTCCAGAGCCCTGCTTGTCTCCTGGAGTGTCGAGAAGTCAGAGCGGGAAGGCAGCTCCTGAGGCCTGGGCCCCTGAGCCTCGCTCTCCCCTTCCAAGTCAAGAAGAGGAATTTCACTTCATAATTGCCGGGACCTCTCCGCCCGGCGCCTCTCTGGACGTGTTGGAGTCTGCCTGGACTCCGGGCGGAGCACACCCATGAGCTGGGTGGTGTGGGGCCTGGTTTCACTGCAGGAAGCCGTGGGGCGGCGGCAGCTCAGACACACGTGTGGCCCGGCGGGTCTGGGCCTGAAGAGGAATGTATTGTCTCAGTTTTCGCCTACTTCAGAATATCCCCTCTCTGAGGCTCTTGGATGGGGAAGGGGTGCTGGGAATGCGGTGATGGGGAGCTGAAGGCGGGGCCAACCGTGACCTGGCGGAGCATTGGAGGGGAAGAGGTGAGTTGCTTGAGGAACCAGCTGCATGGCTCTTGTACATGAAAAGCATTTATCCTCAGTAGTGATAACACTGGATGTGGGATGGATAAAGATTGAGCAGATACAGGCAAAAGAAGCCTTTTAGACTTTAATAAGTAATATTTTTAAGAATACACTCACAGACGGCTGTTGGGAATTCTGAGTAGAATTTTGTGGGCCCTTGCTTGTTAGTCTCTGGCTACCTGTAGATTGACAGCTTTTGTAGAGATGGCCATCCTCTTTTCTGAAGTGGTTGTATCAGTTTGTTTCCAGGAGCAGTGTGTGAGATTTCTGGATGCTTTATACCCTCACCAATGTTTGTTTTTGTCAGTCTTTTAAGTTTTAGTTTTAGCCATTTTGGTAGACTTTTGACAGTGTTCAGCTTTTCTTTTTGTTCAAAAGTTTTCATAGTGAAAGTGTTGGAAAAAAAATGTCATTCAAGTGACAATTTTTTTTTTCCAGTACCGGGAATTGAACTCAGGTCCTTATGCTTTCCAGGATAGGTGCTAAATCCCCAGGCCTGTCAAGTGACAATTCTTAGGAAAACCATATATGTAAGGAAATAGTTGAGATTGGCACTTGCTAAGCCTTGGAGTGGAGCTATAACTCCTCCCTCTGTGTGGCACCAAGGCTGTGAGTTGCTGTGACCCTGTGGGTACCGTGGCTGCTCATCCCTCACCTGGGTCAGGTGTGAGAAACCAGGAGGTGGAGCCTGGGCCCCAGGGGCAGAAATCTCTGGAGCTCTGCTCAAGTAAGCCACTTCTTGTGCTCCAGGCAGTAGTGTCAACCTTGCTCCTTCTCTAAGAGACCCTGGAGTCAGCCTGGGGAACTGCAGTGGTTCCTTGAGGTCTTCCAACCTATGGTCAGCTCTGGCACTTCCTGGCGTCCTCCAGGTTCTTCTTTGAGGTCACAGCTACATGCTTTCTGGTGCTTCTTCTTTGACTTAGCACAGATGGGCCCAGGCTTTGAGCTTCCTTCTCTTCATGTTGGCCACTGCTTAGTTGATTTCTCTCAACATGGATGGTGGCCTTAATTCAAGTGTCTCTTCTTCCTTCTTTTCTTCCTTTCTTTCAACAAATGTTTATGAAGCAAAACCTTTTTGTTAGGTGTTCATCCCTTCTCCCTCTTTCTCTTTTCCTTCTATTTGCCTGCCAATCTGTTTACCCATCCTGTCATCTTTCCACCCATCCATCTGTCCACGCATCTATTGAGTCATCCATATATCCATCCATCCATCCGTCCACCTGTCCATTCAGTCATGCATATATTCATGCATCTGTCCATCCATCTGTCCATTCAGTCATCTATATATCCATCCATAAATCCATCATCCGTTTGTCCATTCAGTCATGCATATATCCATCCATCCGTCTCTCCACCAGTCATCTATATGTCTATCCATATGTCCATCCATCCATCCGTTCATTCAGTCATGCATATATTTCTCCATCCATGCATCCATCTGTCTCTATCCAGTCATCTAAATTTCCATTCATATGTCCATCCATCCATCCACCTATCTATCCATCCGTCTACCCATCTAGTCATCCATCTATACAGTTGTCTATGTATCCATCCACCTGTCCATCTGTCTATTCATCTACACTTACTGAGTACCCATTGAAGTCAGGCCTTGGGTCAGATGCAGGAGAATGAGCTGTGGTCTTAGCCTTTGGGGTCCCTATTGGATAGACAAATGATTAAGCAGCCATTCATCATACAATGTGATGTAGATGATGGAGAGGGTCAGGGGAACCAGGGAGAGGCTCCCTGGCCAGGTTAGGAGCTCCAGGAAAAGCTTCATGGGCTCTGTCTCTTGAAACCAGGTTGGGATGGGTCACTGAAGTAGAACAACAAGGAGAGGAGACATATGGCATCTGTGATAGGAACTGCAGAGGTGAGCAGTGCTGGGGATGCTCAGTGAGCCTCAGTCACTGCAGGTGGGTGGATGTGGTGGGCAGGCAGGACAGGCAGCTCAGGGGAGGTCAGCAGTGCAGGCTGAGGGTACCCTGCTGGATTACCAGGGAGTGTGGGCTATGAGCCTGAGGCACTGAGGTGGTAGGCAGACATCCACATCCCCATCCCCAGACAAAATATATTCCCTGGCAGGCAGAGGGGCTTGCATATGGTCTGCACTGAAGGTCCTCTGCAGATTTTTGTCAAGGGTTTGAGGTGAGGTAGATGGATGGGATGTGTCACCCAGGGAAGGCAACACCGTCCATGACCAGAGGCCCTTGAAAGGCTCTGCCTCCTGCCAGGCAGGTGCAGTTTCTGTGCAGCTGGATTCTGGGTAGCAGTTAAGGCTGAGGCAGATTGGCCTCACTAAGTAGAATGAAAATCACAGATTCAGGTCTGTTCTTGCCGGCTTTCAGGACTCCCAGGAAACGTGCCAGATCCCCGGGGACCTCCCTGCACCCGCTTCTCCTCTCTGCCCCCGTGGAGCAGGAGGTGGGTGTGTGGGGAGTATCACTGCAACCTGTACTTTGCTGAAGTCAAACAGATCTCGCAGGTGGGAGGATCTGTCTTTTGCGGGCTCAGCGTGGCCTGTCTGACTCAGTGACTCACCCGCACCCCACGCTGACAGTGCCTTCGAGGCTCACGGCAGCCTCTTCAGCACTCCGCACACTGCACCCAGGCAGGAATCTCCCCGCCCCCCCTCCCACGGGTCCTCGTTGCCCGGGCCTGTGTGGCTGCTGGCTCCTGGCTTCTGTGTCATTGGGAAGTGGAAATATCGCCAAGTGTCAGAGTGCAGCCTTCTCCAGTACCAGCCACGGCTGCAGTGCTTGGTGGCATTTGCACAGTGAGAATGTCCTCTCTTTTGCATGCTGTCTTACTCCATCAGTTTATCCTTCTGCATTGAAGACAGATCTCTGCTGTCCCCAGTATGCGCTGGAAACTAGACTGGGACATCCACACATCCGCCCTGCTCTTTGTCTTGTGGTGCTGTGTGAGCATCAGCACTGGCTAAGGATGGCTTATTCATATATATATATATATATATATATACATACATATATACATACATATATATATGTATATATATGTATGTATATATATGTATATATACATATATACATATATATATATATTTTTTTTTGAGACAGGGTCTTGCTTTGTAGTTCAGGCTGACCCTCAGCTCACTGTGTAGCCCAGGCAAGCCTTGAACTCAGCAATCCTCCTGCCTCTGCCTCTGGAGTGCTGGGATTATAGGCAAGAGCCACCACGCCCGGCAAGGATGGTTTATTCTTAAGTAACCTGTGATAGTAGCTGTGGGGGTCAGCTTTCTCTCACTGTAACAAATACCTGAAGCAAATGAACTTAAAAGAAGAAAGGTTTATTGTGGCTCACAGTTTTGGAGATTTTGGTCCATGATTGTTTGGGCCCTTTGCTCTGGGTCTGTGGTGTGCCATCAACCTGGCCTGTTTGCCTTCTGCCTGGCCAGGTGTGAAAGAGGAAAAGGAAGGCGTTTGGGGATTCCATGATCATCTTTGAGGACAAGTCCCCAGTGACCTCTGACCTCTCACTAGGGCCTATTTCCTTTTTTTTTTTTTTTGAGACAGGATCTTACTATGTAGTTTAGATGGCCTTGAACTCACTATGTAGCCAAGACTAGCTTTGAGGTTACGGTGATCCTCCTGCCTCAGCCTCTTGAGTGTTGGGATTAGAGATGTGTAACAAGATTAGGCCCCACTTAACAGTTTTACTGTTCTCAGCAGGGCCCTGGACTAGGGACCAAGTCTTTAGCACATAGGCCACTGGGTGCCATTCTAGAGCCAGACTGTGGCAAGGACCACTATGGGTTGAACAGTGCCGCTCAAAAGGATGTACAGCTCAGTGGTTTTGGCATCTGCCTGGCAAGGGCAAGGTCCCAAGTTCAATCCCTGATACCACATTTCACAATCTCAGGCATGGTGGCTCAGGTCTGTAATCCCAGCACTTGGGAGGCAAAGTCAGGATTGCTGTCAGTTTGAGCCTAACCTGGGCTATATAGCAAGTTCAGGGCCAGCCTAAACTACAAAGCAAGACCCTGTCTGAAAAAAAAAAAAAGGAAGTACATGTGCTGACTTCTAGCCCTAGGGGGTGGCCTTATTAGGGAACACGTCTAGGGTGCTAGGGTCATCTGCCATCATGAGGCTGAACTGTAGCCATGAGCTGAGAAAGGCCCACAGTCACCTGCAGCCACCAGCAGCTGGAGAGGTGGGGGCTTACCTGCCTCTGGCTTCCAGGGCACTGCGGCCGCCAAACCAGCAGAGATGGCTGTGGGTTTAAGTGTCCTGCTGTTAGGTTTTCTGTGGCAGCCCTGTGACACAGATGGCCTCACACAGCCTTGGTTCTCTCATCGTCCACTGCCACTTGGCCTTCCTGCCTGGGCAGTGCCGTCTCTAGCCACCTGTCTGAGGCTAACGGAGTCAGAAGGTGGCCATCTGATGTCCCTGTGTGCTGCCCAAACCACATGTGGAGGCCTTGGAAGCAAGCCCAGGTCCATGCCCAGCTTTTGCCCAGAGAATGGGTTCACTGGGTTCAGAAGCCATCATTCCCTGGCTGCCTTCATACTCGATCCCGTGAGGACAAAGCACATAGCTTTGCCCAGACTGGCTGATTCCAACCGTGCCTCTGCCAGAGAGAAAAAAAAGATGGGTGATGGACTAAGAAACATCCATTTCTGTTGCAAATTACTAGTTGGAGCTAGTTGTTGATTATCTCACCTCTGTTGCTGTTGGCATTTAGGAATGGCTTATAAATTTGCTTACGTGGGGTCTGGTCTGTCCTGTCCGGTGAAGCGATCACACCACAAGTGGGTCGTGGGCCAGACTCCGTTGGACGGTGGCCTTCTGCTGCTTGTCGGGCACCAAGTCAGGGGTTCCACGTCTCTTTGCTTCATGGAGCATCACAGATAGCTGGTGAGCTCCATTAGACACATAGAGAAACTGAGGCCAGGGACAGCTGTGGGAGGAGGAGGCCCGATGCCACAGCTTAGGAGTGTGTGAGCAAGTTTCAGGCTGCAGCTTGGTCTGAGATTCTGCTCTGCTCTGCTTACCTTTGTGCTGACTACAAACCACTTCGTAATTACCAGACACGAGGCTGAAACAAACACCCTGCTGGCCCTTGGGCTATGTTGGGGGGAGTGGCCCATGCACAGACATTTAACTGTCTTTTAGAAAGTTGCCCATCACATTTTTTTGTTTTGTTTTGGGGGGATTTTTTTTTTTTTTTTGAGACAGGGTCTCACTATGTAGTTCAGGCTGGCCTGCAACTCACAGTGGTCCTCCTGCTTCAGCCTCCAGAGTGCTGAAGATCACAGGTGTGTGCCACCATGCCTAGCGACTGACTTCAAAAATTGACTTTCCTCTGTGACCTCTTCTGCCAGCCCCATAGATAAATCATTGGCGCATCTGTAGTCTATTCAATACCTTTGAAATCCTGAGATAACTCTAAACACCCTCAGGAGTCCCAGGGTGGCCATCCTTGTTCCGCTGGTCCAGCAGCTGAGTCAGGAAAGGTTCTACAGAACCAGAGGAAGTGGAAGTGAAATCTGGAGCCCAGTGTTAGGACCCCCTGGTGTCAGGGCCAAGCTGCTGTCCCCACCCTCCAAGGAGGGTGCATCTGCCTCTCTGGAGCCCTACGCCCCTTTCCCATCTGCAGTACGTGGCTGGTTGCTCAATGATTAACCAGGTGACCTTGGGCACCACACGTCGCCTCCCACCTGTCTAGGAGGCTGATGCCGTGAGAGGAAGCAGGCCTCTGGGCCTCCTGGCCGGGCATGTGGGTACTCTGCACCCAGAGCCCTTTGCTGGCCCAGCCCCTGCCTGAATCCCTGAGCCCCTTCCTGTCTTTTCAACTTCCGGTGTGACTGCCTGTCTGAAACATGGATCCCCTGGATTATTTTTTTTTTTTTCATGTTCGCTGGCCTGCTTCCTTCTCCTTAGCACTAATCAGTAGTTAACACACTTTGTATTCTCATTTATTTGGCTTATCGTTTCCTTCTGCTGGAAAGGCCGGTTTCTGTTTGTTTTCTTCCCCACAGATGCCCGATGGCGCACATTAGGCGCCTGGTAAATAGCTGGTGAGTTCATGAATGAGTCCGTCAGTCTAGTTTCAGTCTGACTTTGATCATGGGCGTGAACGGCCAGCTAAGTATGTCATGGCCCCATGTTAGCTGTAGGTTTTTGTTGATGTTATTTTATGCTTTCATTTTACATTTTTACCTTTAAACTCAAGGGGGCTACACAAGAAGGTCCCAGAGTGCTGCAGGAACCTCAGGAAGGAGGAGGTAGCAGGCCCTCCTGTTCCCTTCTCTGCTGTCCCTGGAGCCTGCCTTCTGCTGCCCAGAGATGGCCATGAGGGACATGAGGTGGGCAGCTCCAGGAGAGACCCCAGGAGCTGCCAGTTTCTGTGCCCCTGTGGGGGTCTGAAAGTGTGTCCCCAAGTTGGAGTCTGTCCAGGAGCATGTCCCGGGCAGCCTGTGGCCAGGTCTTCCAGGATACCCCCTCTTGGCCGCCGGGCAGGGCCGCACATGTCCAGTTACCACCCACGCAGGCCTCTGAGCATGTTAAAAGTGTGATGTCATCAAAGCCTCCTGTCCGAGGCCACTCCATTGACTCTTGTGCATGTCCCGTGTTTCATTGACTTATTAACTATTTGGGATTCTTTTGTAAGTTGCTTAGATTCTTTGCATGTTTTATTTACAATTGGGGTATGTGGCCTTTTTTGGTTTTGTTTTGTGTTTTGATTTCACTCAGGCCCAGACTGGCCTTGAACTCCTGGCCCCAAGTGGTCCTCCTGCCTCAGTTTCCCTAGGAGCTGGGAGTATAGGCATGTGCCAGGACACTGGTTTACCTGCCTTTTTGGGAAGATAGTTTGTGAGGTTTCTTTTTTACTATAGAAAAGCTGTTCATCCTTTTAAAAATAATATGTATAGCAATTTTAGACACTTTCTCTGTCCATATTATTTCGTTGGTGTTGTGGATGTATAGAAGTTTTACATCCTTCTGTGGTCAGGCTTGAGTGTCTTCATTAGTGACTTCCTAAGTGTCTTTCATTATTGGTTTAGAACGTTCTTCTAGATTTTAAGGTCAGCCAGTATTCCTCATTTAAAAAAAAAAAGCGCATAGCAGTAAAATTAATTTAGAATTCATTTTTGGCATAAGGTGGGTGGTGCAGGGTCCCATGCTGTTGCTGTCTTCCGGGTGTCATTAGTTGGCATTTTTCACCTGGGACCCTGTTTTCCTCCTGTCCCTGCTCTGCAGATGCTGGGTTTTTGTGGAAGTGGTAATGTCTCGTGCAGATTTCCTTTTAGTACCTACCCTTGACTTACTGTCATTTCTCTATTATGGTGCCAGTTACTCAAGATTCAGAGTCAAACACTTTGGTTTCAAAGATCAAAGAAGGGAGTCACAGAGAGGTCAAGTAATTTGTCCAAGGTCACACAGCTAGATTGTCTCTGAATCTCAGAGGCTCATACTTTTTAGCAAATCCAGCCATTTTGTAGGTCATGTCTCATGATGCCTCCTCTGTTTCTTTCATTATTGTTTCTGATCAGGGCATGTCACCAGAATGCTAATTTCTTTTCAACATCTGCAGTCAGCTCTCTTTCTTTGCAAGTGGATCTAGTCATAGCCATATAAAATTCCTAGTAAGGCCAGGTGTAGTGGCTCACGCCTGTAATCCCAGCACTCGGGAGACAGAGACAGGAGGATTGCTGAGTTCGAGGCTTGCCTGGGCTCCATAGTGAGCTCAGGTCCAGCCTGGACTATAAAGCGAGACCCTGTCTCAAAAAAAAAAAAAAAATTCCTAGTAAGAATGAGATCAGACATGTGTTTTGTAGTGCAGTACCTGGTACCTGTAAAGCTCATGATCTCTTAGTAATGATACAATGATTATTATTATTTTTTTTTTTTTGAGACAGGGTCTCACTTTGTAGTTCAGGCTAGCCCTGAGCTCAATATGTAACCAAGGCAAGCCTGGAACTCAGCAATCCTCCTGTCGCTGCCTCCCAAGTGCTGGGATTACAGGTGTGAGACACCATGCCCAGCACTGTGGTATGTGGTATTGATTGCTGGTGGGCGTGAGTCACCACACCCAACACTGTATGTGGTTACCAGGATTGAACTCAGGACCTTGCGCTTGCGAGGCAGGCGCTGGAACCACTGAGCTAAATTTCCAGCCCTGATTATTATTATTTTGAGACAAGGTCTCTGTATGTAGTCCAGGCTGGTCTTGAACTCACTGTATAGTCCACACTGGCATCAATAGCATGGCAATCCTCCTGCCTCAGCCTCCCAAGAGTTGGGATACAGGCACACTCCACCCTACCCGCCCCCCCCCAGTAAATCTGAGGTAGCTCCAAATTCAAAATGGGCTGACAGAGTATTGCAGTGATTAAAAAAAAAAATGATGTACTTGCACATTCATTTCCCTGAGCTGCCAGGGCGCCTGGTCAGGTCTTCTGGCCTGGGCGACTGGAGGAAATTGTGCGCTTCACCATGCAGGTGATGCCCTCAGGGCCGCTCCCGACAGCTGTGTCCCAACAGTGTGAGCGCAAAAGCCAGCGTGCAAAGCAGCACCTGCCTAGGTCTGCAGAGCCACCATCCCCAGCCAGCACAAAGATTAATTTCCTGGAAAAACCTTGAAATTAGATAAGCATTAATTACTTTAAAATTAATCCGGGAGAGACCCGGCTGCCATGACAGCTAATGAGTGATTTCTTGTGCCCATTTGGAGGGGACCAGAGGGGCTTGGTCACATTGCCTGTGTGTATCAGCAGGTGGCTTGCGGGGCCTGGGCAGCTATCCAGGAGCCTGGCCCACCTGGCACCATTGTATGCCTCATAAACCCATCAGAATCCAGTGTTCCTTTGTTTATTTTATAAAATTATGGTCAATGACACGTGATATAAAATCTCCCACAACTTTTTCTGGGGGGGAGTGCTTGTGACAGGGTCTCGTTATATAACCCCAGCTGGGCTGAGGTTCGAGATGACCCTCCTGCCTCAGCCTCATGATGCTAGGACTATAGGTGTGTGCCATTATGCCTAACTCACCTTAATATTTTCAAGGATATAGTTCACTCCACCCTCAGGACTTTTCATCTAATCCTGGGGAGACCTCATTCCCCAGGAGTGGCACCCACTCTGTGACCTTGAGGTATGGTGCATAGGAGTCTATTCAGTAAAGTATTCTTGTTTTGTTTTTTTTTTTGAGACAGGGTCTCATTTTGTAGTTCAGGATGGCCATGAACTCATTAGCCCTGGCTGGTCTCAAACTCACTGAAATCCTGCCTCTGCCTCCCGGGTGCTGGGATTACCAGTGTGCCCCCATGCCTGCCTCAGCAAAGCATTAGACACTGCCCATTTACAGATGAGGAAGCCAAGGCAGGTCATCTTTCCAGTGGCTGCTATGGAAGTGGAACAGATAACTGGAAACACCACAGACAACCACCAATGAAGCACACATGCAAAACTAACATCCAGATGGAGGACAGACCCCTGAGGTCCCCTCCCCAAGATAGCACCGGGGAGTTTTTCCTGTGTCCCAGGCGCATAGAGCGGCGCTGTCTCGGTGGGGATTAGATTGTGTGGTGTCTTCTGCCTAGCAAGATGCTGTGTGACTTTTAAAAGGAATTTAGTAGTTGGGTGGTGCTATGGTGCCTACCCTTAATCCTAGTATTTTTGGGAGGCTGAGGCAGGAGAATCACAAGTTTAAAGTCTTGTGTGCCAACTTAGTGATTCCCTATCTTTTTTTAGAAAAATTTTTATTTATTTATTTTTTTTTAGACAGGGTCTCGCTTTGTAGTTCAGGCTGGCTTTGAGCTCACTATGTAGCCCAGGCAAGCCTTGAACTCAGCAATCTTCCTGTCTCTGCCTCTGAGTGCTGGGATTACAGGCGTGAGCCACCACGCCCGGCACTGTGGTATATGGTATTGATGGTTGGTGGGCGTGAGTCTCCACGCCCAGCATTGTATATGGTTTCCGGGGATCAAACTCAGGACTTTGCGCTTGCAAGGCAGGCGCCGGAACCACTGAGCTAACCCTCCGGCTGAAAAATTTTTATTCTTGTTAGCACATGTTTGCAGTACTGAATGGTCACCTTGCCCTGCCGTGAGAGCCTACCTTTAAAGAAGAAAAAGGCTGAAGACAGGGAGGAGGCTCAGTGTAAAGACACTGGGCTTCATCCCTAGCACCACACCAAAAAGAGGCTGTGTCGCCAGAGACCTCAGAGCTGGGGCAGAGCAGGGTGGGTCCTGATTCTCCAGGCAGCATCGCACAGGGAGGTCTCAGAGGTGCCCCCCATGGTGTTGGAGGGGATAGCAGGCCCTGGGGTGAGAGGGCTGTGTGGGTGGCGCTGGGACAAGGGTCGCTGAGGCTCCTGGGAGGGCTCACAGCAGGGGAGCAGAACCTGACCAGGACTCTCAGCAACGGGCAAGTGGCAGTGGTGGGAGTGAGGTGTGCCAGGTGTTCTGCGGGGACAACAGCAGTGACTGTGTCCAGGTGCCCGGCACCAGCCCTGCGCTGGGCATCACACAGTCCACCCTCAAGTGGGCGCCATCCTGACCCCTATATTAGATGGGGGCTGAGGCTCAGATGGGTGAAGTGCCGCTCCCAGACTAGGCAGAGCAAGGAGCAAACATGCGGGACCAGACCTTCTGTGGCTGCTTTTGGAACCCAGGGCTTAGATGCTGGAGAAGCAGGTGGCGGCCGTGGCCCTGTCCTGGCAGCTCACATCCCCGTGAGCTGCTGCTTGCTTACCACACACAGCGGCGGTTGGGACAAGCTGCACACGCGCCGGAACTGCTTTCGTCATTCTTAGCAAATTTGCTGTGGGTTGGCTGAGCATTCTTATTTTTTTCCAGTGAGTCTGCTTGGGACCATCCTGGGTCTCCATACTCTGACTTCATAAGCGGAATAAGTTGGTATCTAGAAGAGCTTGAAGTTGATTCAATTACCATTTTTACAGGATTTTCTGGGTCTAGTCTTGATCCTGTGGATTTCTCTTGGTTTCAGTAATTTTGGGGTGGTGATCCATCCCCTGCCAGTTAAGCCCAGTCACACTGACGCTCGGTCCACCCCCAAGTATGTAGCAGGCTGGCCCGACTCTAAGGAAACTGAAGCAGCATTAAGTTCAAAACAGCACATGACAGCCAAAGCCAGACTGCTAGAACCCCTGGCAATAATATGATTATCTGATGTGTGTGTGTGTGTGTGTGTGTGTGTGTGTGCTAACAGCCAAGTTGATTCCTTCTAAGGTCATTAATTTTATCTGTATCCAGTGGAAATTGTGTTCATTTTAAATTGAAATAAAGGTAGCAGCGTCCCATCTGCTTGTGGGGACCTAATCTATTAAAGCTGATATAATCAGGCTGTTTACAAGTTCATCACTGGCCACACAACAGTATTGAGATTTATATTCATGTGCACAGGAAACTTGATTAGCAGGGCCAAGGGGAGCACATAGTGATGAGCTGTGTGCCCTGGCATCCGGGGTCCCTGCGGGTCCCCTCCAAGCCGGCTGGGATGCCCCTGAATGACGCAGGCTGGCGTTGGGGCCCTCGGGCGTGGCCCTGGGAGGGAGGCGCACCCATAGGAGGGGTTTTCCAGGCTGGGGCCTCCTGCACAGGGGAGTGCTGTGTCTCTCCTCCTTTCCTTCCTTCCTTCCTTCCTTCCTTCCTTCCTTCCTTCCTTCCTTCCTTCCTTCCTTCCTTCCTTCCTTCCTTCCTTCCTTCCTTCCTCCCTCCCTCCCTCCCTCCCTCCCTCCCTCCCTCTATTCCTTTACCTCCCACTGCCTGGTTAGCACCACCTCTGTGGCCCACCTTGGGGCCCAGCCCCATCTGGGGTGGCACAGGTGAGGTGATTTTCCATAGAGGCTGAGTTCCCAGGAGAGACCTTGGTCCATGCATGGGCACAGCTCCTGGTGTTGTGCTGAGGTGAAGTGGGACCCACCCATCCTTTCTTGGTGTGCGAGTGACAGAGGCCAGCAGTGTGTAAGTGAGGCTGGAGGGGTTCTCTGGCATGCAGAGTAACCCCAGCCACCTTGAAAGGTCCTCCAAGGGGTGCTTCTTGGGGAACCAGTCAGTGTGCATGGCATCCCGGCTACATGGAGAGACAGACCTGGAGGCTGAGGGTCAGAACGAGCTGCCATCCAGGGACTTGCTTCTGAGACTGTCAGCACCTCTTCCATCCTGAGTCCCTTGTGCCGGTGCCCTCTGTGGCTCACCCTGGCTCAGAGGTGGCAGCTGGCTTCCTCTGAAGCTGGCCAGATGTGTTTCACTTACAGTGCTGTTTTGATTTTCTTCAAAGTGTGTACTTACTAAGCTCTGGGCTTATTTGTTATGGGGGCTGTTAAATTTTGTTGATTAAAAAAAGAAAAACAGCCAGGTGTCAATGCCGGATGTGGTGGCTCACGCCTGTAATCCCAGCACTCAGGAGGCAGAGACAGGAGGATTGCTGAGTTCACGGCGGCTTGCCTGGGCACCATAGTGAGCTCAGGGCCAGCCTGAACTACAAAGCGAGACCCTGTCTCAAAAAGCAAAAAAAAAAAAAAAAAAACAGCCAGGTGTGGTGGTGTACCCGTATCATCACACCATTCAGCGGGCCGAGACAGAAGAATTTTTGTCGTGAGTTCAAAGCTGGCCTTGACTAAGTGAGTTTGAGGACAGTTTGGAATACATAGCAAAACCCTGTCTCAAAACCAAACAAATAGCCAGTTGTGGTGGCTTACTCCTGTAATCCCAGCCATGGGGAGGCAGAGGCAGGAGGATTGCCATGAATTCAAGGCCACCCTGGGCTACATAGTGAGTTCAGGGGCAATCTAAACTGCAAAGTGAGACCATATTTCAAAAAATAAAAACAAACAAAAAACCTGAATAAAACTAAAAAGTAAAAATTGCATACTTAGTATATAAATACTTTGCAATGAATTATGTCCTAAGAGAAATGTATAATGTTCCCCTTCATCTCCCACTCCCATCCTTCCAGGCCTTGGTCCTGTACCAGGTACCCTTGAGGTTTTTCATGAGAGTTTATTTAACCACGAAAGAGGCCATCATGCATTTTCTCCCTTGGTTTGCCTTCTTACCCCTTTAGACTCCTGCAGATACAGGTGTGCACAGCAGAGCCCCGAAGTCTGTCCTCGGACACCCTCACCTGGCCTCCACCCTCCCAGGGCCTCACCACAGTGATGGGTGCCTGGAGCCTTTGCTAAGAGCTGCTGTGCACACTCCCAGCCTCGAGCCTTGACGATATGTCTTTTTTTTTTGCTTTATTTCGAGACAGGGTCTTTCAGGTTGACACTGAACTCACTATATAGCCCAGGCAAGCCTCAAACTCAGGAGTCCTCCTGCCTCTGCCTCCTGAGTGCTGGGATTACAGGCTTGAGCCACCACACCCGTTTTTGTTTTTTTGCGGTACCGGAGATCAAACTCGGGCCCTTGTGCATCCAAGATTGGCATGGTACCACTTGAGCTAAATCCCCAGTCAAGCCTTGACGATTGTGTCATTGCAATGCTGTTTGCCTGAAGATGGCTTCAGTTTAAGAAATATAAGTGAGTAAAGAGTGGTTGTATTTTATTTGTTTCTTTCTCTCTCTCTGTCTTTTTTTGTACTGAGATTGAACTCCCACCACCATATTGAGCTACATCCCAACCGTTTTTGTGTTTTTTAGTTTGAGATATGATCTTGCTGAGTTACCCATGTTGGCCTTTGATCTTGTGATCTTCCTGCCTCAGCCTCCCAGAGTGCTGGGATTGTAGGTGTGTGCTAGCATCTGGCTGCTTCCTTCCACTGTCAAAGGGCAAGAGTGGGTCGGTTCTGAGGCCGTGGCCTCCCCAGCTGGGGACTCTCTGGAGATAGCACTCACAAGTCCGAAGGAGGCACCGAGAAGAGCCTGCTGGTGACCTGGGGTTGCAGCTGCTCGTTCTGAAAACCTCTCGAGTCCCAGTGGCCTAACAGGTGCTGTGCTCAGTGCCTGAGCTGGGAGTCTGACCCTAAGAGGTGGGTGGGTGAGAGGCTCTGTGCTGGGGCCAGAGACCACAGGGGCATGTTTCCCAGCCTTCTTCCTCTGCACCAGTCCAGCCACCATACAGACAGCCCCAGGTTTACTTTCCACGCCTCAGGGACCAAACCCTGGCCCATGCTTGCGGGGCTGCTCCTGGTGAGAACTCTTCTGGCTTCCACAAGGCCACCTTCTTACTGTGTCCTCACTTGGGGGAAACATCTATCTCTGATCTCATAGGGACGCCACACGTAACCCCAGTCTGCTCTGAACCCTGTCACACTGAGGGTATGGTGTCAGCCAGGAAAGAAAGGGACATGGACATCCAGTCCCTGGCATCACCCCAGGGCGGAAGAGCAGGGAGTAGCATCTTATTTGGGGCAGTGCATGTGCAGAGACCTGTGGCATGTTTGTGGGGTTATGAATTCTAGTACCTCGACCCACGCAAAGCTTTGGGGCTACCTCATTTCAGGGGGCATGGGCCTGAGCATGCTTGGGGCTGGGGACAGGATCACAGGGCACAAGTCTGACCTCAAGTTCAGATTCTGTGACCTTCAGCAAGTCACCTTCTACTCAGTCCTCAGTTTCTCCTCCTACCTAAGCCACTCTCTTGACACAGATTCTTTATCTGACCTGACAGATCTGGAGTTTAATTCTCTGGGGGCAAAAAGAAATTCTCCTCCCTGGCATCTTCCTTTCAAGGAAATAGCTAAGTTGTACTCCCTGTTTAAGGAGTGGACTCCCAGCTACTGCTCTGACCCTTCAAGCCCTTCAGTGTCATTCCATCTGCACTTCGGTTTTCTTTGCAAGAGGATGTGGCCTGGGGCTCGCTGCTGAGGGGAAAGGCTCACCCTGTGTAGGAGGGTGTCCCTGTCATGGAGAGTTTGGAATTTGTACCCACCTGGCATATGCAACCGCCATGGTTCATGAGGCGCATCAGCGGATCTATCCTCCTTTTCACACGGTCCCTGGGCTCCCAGGAGGGGATGGAAAGAGAGCAGGAAGTGTCCCCCACTAATGGGGCTCCTGTTGTGTGCAGTGGGTCTAGGGCTTAAACCAGACCTCTGAGCCACATGCCTGCATCCTTTAAAGTGAGGAGGAAATCAGATCCGGGACAAGACTGAGGCTGCAAAGTCAAGTATGTGAAGAAGATCTGCTTGTTACAGAGCCTGTGGTGCCATGCATGGTGGTGTTGGCATGTAGGGCCGTTACTCCAAAAGAACAACGTCGGGCCCCTGTCATGGGGCCACGTGCATATGTGCCTGTGCATGGAGAGGCCCTGTGTTTACACACGTTGCCAGGTGGCCTAGAGCTGGCTCTGCGTGGCCCCCAGCTTCCCTCCTCTTTTGTGTTTCTTGGGGCCTGGGTGACTCAGTTTCTGTGCCAGGTCTGGTGCAGGGCACCAGGCCTACCTATCCCTGGAGTGTGTGTGCAGGTGTGTAATACATGTGTGTAAGCATTCAGATTATTGTGTGTATACTCGTGTTACATATGTGTGTGTGTGATACACAGGGTGACTGAAAAATATGAGTGTTAGAAAGCTTTTATACTTGTTATACTAAAAGGCACATGAGGAGGGGATAAATATGTTTAAAGTGGGGGGATATTCTGAGAGAAATTCATGGTAATAGGTCTTTCACTGTAATGAGATTTAAAATCAAACATTCACTGTGTATGTGTGAGGTGTGTATTGATGTGTGAATGTGTGTGACATCTGTGTGCACATAGATGTGGGGTAATGTGTGTACACGTGTGGGGCAGTCACACCTGTCCCGTCTGTGACACATGGTGGCGGGCATGCGCTTGAGCAACCTGAAGCCCCTCGCTGTCTGCAGCGGAGCCCTACTCGGTGTTTCCCCTAAGAGGCCACAGCAGCCAATCTGTCTTTGCCCTTCCCGTCTCCTGTTGGCTCCTCACTGGCACTCTGGGTGCAGCCTCATGTGCCATCTTGCCACTGCCCAGAGAGCTGTGGTCTCTCATGTGCTCAGGACTTCCGTGCCAGCCTGCCCAGCCCAGCTCCTTAGCAGCTCCATCCTTTGAGACTTGGTCGTCACAGGCATGTCTGCAGTGCGTTCCTCACGTGCTGCTCCAAAATAGCCGAGACAGCCCTATATTGCATGCCCAGCGCCTGGCACAGCGTTAGGCTGGGAGCAGGTTGGGATGCGCTTCTGCTGTGGGAGCTCCCATAGTGCAGATGGGAGGCTGCACATAGTGAGGACGACTTCGGTGACACTGGCTGGTGAGCGCCCCTCTCCGCGCTGCCCCTGGTGGTCTCTTATGCTCACCTTCACTGGGACAAGTTTCCACTTAAATGATCTGCATTCTTCAGAAACCATCCGTCCTTGGCATGGTTTCATGTGATGGTGGGGTTTGAGCTCCAGACACCCGGCTTTTCTGGGACAGGAACGGCCCTCCTCTGCCTCCATGTGCCCCAGGGCCTTTGCACGGGATTTCCGTGGTTGCAGGCCCAGGTCCCTGCTGTGAGTGCGCAGGGTCCTGACATGCCTGGGAGGGAATTCCTAAATTAGCTTCAGGACACACACACACACAGATATGCACACATGCGCACGCACACACCCGCTGGCACTGTCTCACGAACGCCCGAACACCGCTGGAGAATCCAGCGTGACCTACATTAGAAGGAAGTGGGACGGGACGGTGGGCGGAGGATACGAGTGCTGCTTGCCGTGAGTAACGGCATCAGGGGAACAGCGCAGCCAACAGTTGGGGATGGAAGGCATTTGATTTATAGCTGACTCCAAGTTCATCCTCATTCTTCTGAGGACTCTTCCCACAGCCCCCAGGGGCCCTGCTGCCAGCACCTGGGCCACAGGGAAGGGGGAGCCCTGGTCGCTCCCTCCAGTCGAGTTGACAGCTTTGCCCTACTTTCTAGCTTGGGAAGGGAGGGTTGACTGGCGACATCCTGCAGCCTAAGGCAGATCCAGCTGGGGGCGGGCTTGAGCTCAGCGCGAGGGAAAGAGGTCTGAGGGGCAGGCCCTTCGTTCATTCGACAAATGAACACAGGGAAGGTCTGAGTCCCAGGAACCAAGGAAACTCAGGGACACAGTGATGAGTGACAGCAACTGTGTACATCTGTACTTGGCATGTGGCCACCCCAGGCACTGGGCACAAGTACTGCTCATTTGTCATTCATCCCTCACTTGTTCATTCTCTTCCCACCACCCTGCAGTGCCCAGTGCTGGCTGTGAGCTGGGCTTTGCTGTCCCCGTCTGTGTGTGGCAGTCGCTAGCCGCATGTGCCCTGGGAAGTGTAATTCGTGTGGAAGTAGAAGTGCTGTTCTTCAACTGCACAGGCCACGTTCTAGTGCCCTGTGGCTCCATGCAGCTGCTGGCTCTCATTTTGTGCTGTGTGGAGCTGGAACCTGGCACCATGGGGGAAGTTCTGCTGGATGGAGCAGACGTGGAAAGTCCGGGCCACTGAAGGGCTTGTAGGGTCCTGCTGCTGGACTGTCTGCCCTGATCCCCTTGCAGTATGTGATCTGGTGGTGAGAACAGTGTCCAGGGTGCAGGGAAAAACCTGCATTAGGGCCTGGGCTCTGAAAAGGGCACAGAGAGATGGAGGGCTGGGGTGAGCCTAGACTGTGGAGCCTGCGAGTGTTTGAGTGGCCAAGAGCACATGCTGTGTGCAGCTCAGGAGAGCACGGAGGGGAGATGCTCAGGCCCTGTGGGCTACACTCCAGAGACACATGCTCCCTGGGCTCCTGCTGGCCTGTAGGCAAATGGACTTCACATCTCATCTCTACATGTACCAGGCAGAAGTCCACTGGCCAGCAACGGCTGGTTTGCAGGAGGTTCTGTCTTGCAGGGCCAGGGCTGGACATCTTGCTCAAATGGGGAAGAGGACGGTGGGCCTTGGGGACAGACTGCCCTTTTGGGCAAGTGGTTCGGGAGTGCAGGAGGAAGAGGAAGGGAATGATTCTCAAGGTCCAGCCCTAGTGTCTGTCCATCTGACGCAGCCAGGAAAAGTTCTCAGGCACAGCTCTCTCTTACCTGTGTGACTGCAGAGGCGGAGGCTGCCTGTGATTCCAGGGCAGTCAGCAGGCCCTGTGTCTACACATGGGGGCCACCGTGTGCCCTGGGCCAGTCGCAGTGTGCAGGAGGCATCTGGGGCCAGGCTGACCCTTCAGCTCTGCTACCCTGGCCACCCCAATTAAGTCACAGCCCCTCAGCGGTGGTGACAACCAAATTCCAGAGAAGATAGCAGCTGGCATTCATCGGGGCTTCCCTGAGCCAGGCACTGTGCTATAGTTGGTGCCAGGATGTCCTAGAGCCGAGTCACTGGTGGGGCTCCTCTCCCACTGTGACCACCAGAGCGGTCTCCAGGCATCACCAAGTGCCCCAGTTTGGAGTCACCATGTCTCACACATTGACCCATTTATTCACGCAGTGATCTGTTTCACAGACAAGAATCAGCCTGGTGTCAGAGCCTCCCCTCTGGTTCTGGGGTTGGAACCCAGGTCTGCTCAGGCTTGTTCTTCTCTAAGCTGCTAACTATTCCACTGTCAGTTTTAATAAAAGCCCAGCCCAAAGCCAAGCACATAGTCGGTGATCAAGAAAAAGAGTTTTAAAAATAGTCACTGGCTTGTTCAGTCCACAAACCAGACCCTAAGTATCAGGCCAAGGAGGTCACAGCCCATGACTGTGGGCTGGGCCGTGACTCGCCCGACCTGTGGTGGCACCTGGTGACCAGCCCGTGCTTTGAGGGAGCCTTTGTTCTTCAGAGGCAATGATTAACCTGGCTGAGTTGGCAGATCATGCGGCCTCAGAACTTTACCCTGGAAAATGCCAGCCTTGCAGATGCGGGCGTTTCTTCCCCTCCGCTTTCTTCACTGCACTTTTATTGTCTGTCAGGTCGGGAGCCAGCGGCACCGAGGGGCCTTGGGGAACTCTTGTGGGGCCCATTCCCCCCTGTCCCTGCCAGCCCTGGCCTGTGTGTCCCCTCCCAGAAGCCTGTCCTGCTAGGGGGTCAACTGTGCCAGATTTTGTGGGAGTGTGGGGAGGAGCTGAAGAAGCGGCCCTGTGGTTCCCACAGGAAGGCCTGAGACCTCTTGTTTATTTGTCTGTCTTTGGAAATTGCACTGTCTGTGATGAAATGATCCCCAAAGGGTAGAGGTGTCAGGGATGGCCTCTGCTGAGCCTGGCAGGCTGGGCAGGCAGAGCCTAAGTAGGGCCTGGCCAGCCGGCAGGGCACAGGATGCTGGCTGGCTTCCTTGGTGACGGCCTATCTCCCCTTCCATGCTGAGAAGCCCTGTGTGCATGTGCGAATGTGTATGTGTGAGTGTGCCCGCGTGTACTTGCAGATGCGCATGTGCAGTGTTGTTTTGCTCCCTGCAGCAGGCCATAGGCATTAACACACATGCTCCCCTCCTGGGCTCGTCTGTGCAGTAGATATGCAGACCTGGCTCAGATACTGCCTTTGCCAGCTGCTTGGAGCTGGTCACAGATGCTGCCCAGCCCTCGGCTCTGTGAAATGGGAGATCCCAGCAGCCACAGGGCTGAGCTGTGACAGGGGTCAGGGTCGTGGCTGGCTCAGAGAGGGCCGAGGTCAGGGGAGGTGTGGCCTTGTCCCCTGAGGGTGTAGAAGGGCAGCAGAGGGTCAGTCGCTTCCCTCCACGCATCCTTCATGGGCCGGGATGGTGCAGATGGCCTCCACCTGCGGCGTCATGTGGCTGCCGTTGCCAGGAGAGGCCAGGACCCGGTGGGGCTTTGGAGCTTTGGAGCACAGCTCGTAAGACCTAGAAACCGCTCAAGTGTCAGGTTGGGGCTCCATGACCCAGCTTTTGCCCACTGGTGCCCACACACTCATTCTGAGGTAAAGCAGTGTCCTTTTTCCTGGGGCCAGCCCAGCAGAGGACAAAGATGAGCTACCCTCCCCCAACCTATCACAGAGATCCAGAGGGTTCTGAGTAACCATGGGCAACCAAAAGCCAAGAGCTGGGGAGTATTTTCTCTGCTCCACCACTGTTTTCTGATTAGTCACTCCAGCTAATTAGCAAGTGACAATAAAGGCCTGAAAATAATCCATCGACTTCCTAAAATCCTGGCCACAGACACAGCAGACTGGGACTGGGTAGGAAGCAGAGGAAGAGGGGATAGTTGAGGGTCCCTGGGAATGGTGTTCAGAGGCAGAGTTGCCCTGGGCGTGCCGCCTGTGGCTGTGCCACTGCAGTGTGTGGCCCTGGGACCCGCATAGGCATGTGTGTGGCTCGTGGGCGGTGTGGGAAGCCGCTTCTCATCCCCTCTTCCCTCTGTGCTCTCTGGAAGAGGTGATTTCATTCCATGGTCTCAGTGACTCAGGTGAGCGTCCCGATCCAAGAGGGACGTCACGAGGAGGGGGCCTTGGAGACATTGTCACCAGGGCCGCATCTCCTCCCCGAGCTGCCCAAGCCCTCTGCTGGGCACAGTCTCTCTGTATGTCTAGGTGGTGGCCTCTGCTCCGCAGTCAGGCCCTGGTGTGGTGTCAGTGGGGTGAGGCTCTCTCGCTGTGACCAAGGACTCCCTGATCCGGGGACTTCAGACCTAGTTCTCCCGCCTCTCCCCCACCCCTGTGCCAGGCAGGAACCAGGGCCCCACATGTAGGAGGCAAGGGCTCCGAGCTGTCCCAGCCTGAGTTTGATTGCTCAGTGTCCAGCAACCCGGCTGCATTCCAGCAGTGTGGTGGAGCCAGCAGGGATGCCACCACTTTGGTGTGAGGCTGGGGCTCGCTGCGACAAGTACAGGGACAGGAGGACTGGGAGGTGAGCATGAGTAGTTAAGTCCTTTGGCCTTGGGACTGTGACTCCTGTCTCCTCCTTGTGTGACGTGTGTCTCTGCCTCTTCTATCTGATTGTCTGTCTAGATGCAGTGGGGTAGTCATAGCCTGGCTTCTTTACCTGGGTGGGACCCTAACCTTTGGCACCTGAGGACAGGGAAGCAGAGCTTGGCACTAACCTGTCTCTTTCCTGGGGCTGTGTCTTAGTCACCTCTGTGTTACAGGGCAAAACATCTGACTACACAATTTAGAGGAAGATCAGTTATGCTGGTGACAGTTTCAGGGGTCAGCCCGCGGTCAGTCGGCTCCTGTGGAGAGTCAGAAACGTCATGGCAGAAGGGCATGAGGAGGAGAGCCACTCAGCTCCTGGCAAGCTAGAAATGAGATGGAGGAGTCCTGAAGAAAGATGCTCTTCGAGGCACACCCAGGGCTGGCTTCCCACACCAGGCCCTGCCTCCTCAGAGCTGTGAACTCCTCAGTGGGTTGATCCCTGGACAAGGCCAGCAGCCCCGGTCCAATCAGGGGAACAGTCACGGTTAACTGACAGGTGGCGGGGGTTCTGCCAGTCTGAGTGCCGTGGGCTCTGGGTTTCCTGGGCTCCTGTGCCAGCGCTTTACACAGTCAGTCCTCTCCTCATGCCTCTCTCTGCTGAGGGCCCGGCCATCTGTATAGTCCCCCACCATGTCAGGCCATACCTCACAGGTGCCCACAGAAAGCTGAGGATGCCTTGGAGGCATGTGTCCCCAGCAGGTGGACACCCTAGTGCCCACTTCCTCTATCTTCCTCCCTGCCTTCCTCCTCTTACTTTCCCACCAGGCCCTGTGCTGGGGCCAGGGGTGACACTAACACAGATACAGGTCCCTGCCCTCATGGAGCGGCTGTCCATTCTGTAGAGGGACACTGACCTTCAACAGAGGTGTCCAGGGCAGCGTGCTTGGGGACAGGAAGGAGGGGCAGGAAAGATGCTTCTTTTGAAGTGTTCTGAGGACCGAGGAATAACGGGGCAGACTGGGGAATGAGAGTTACAAAGACTGATGTCTCTGTTGCCTGAATCCCTGTGCCCCCAGCCTGAGCTTTCTGCTGGGTGTAGCATTGCCCTGGCCCTGGAAGTCTGTCCCCTGGGGTTCATCTGACAGTGGTCTCCCCAACTTTTCCGGCACCTACACTCATTGCATTTCTAGAAGGTGGGGCGGTGATGTCCTCTGGGTCCTGGCCCAGGCTCCCTGCAGGGGGGCCCGCTGGACATAGGAAGTAGGCCCGAGACTCATTTGCACAGGCAGTGAAGTTGCTGGCCACACTGCCGTGGGCCGGCCAAGCTGGGGTAGCTGTTTGCCCTGGGGGAAGCGCTGGCCCATAGATGCCGCCTCCTCCTTGGGCCAGAAAGGGTGATTGTTCCTGACTCCTCTGATGAGGAACATATATTCCAAACAAACCCCGCTGCCTGTGCCGGTGCCAGCCAGGAACAGGGGAGGCGACTGTGACACTCTGCTTCTCCCCCTGCCTCGCGGCAGACGAGGTTGCCCAGGCCAGGGGGAGAGAGACCTCTAAGTACAGCCTAGAGAGAAAAGCTGGGCGTGCGCCCCAGCCTCAAACACACCTTCCCTCCCAACACTGCGAGGGGCCGGCGGCTTCTCTCTCTCCCGTGTCCTCACCCCTTGCCAAGAGCTATAGGCAGCAGGGCCAAGATTCCTCATAGGGTGGAAAAAAATCAAAGAGCGAGGCAGGAGCTTCTAATTAGCACACATGGACAGATTGCTGGTGGAGGACCACCCTCAGCTCAGAGCACCCGAGGAGGTGGCCTCCCGCAGCCCCTTCATGTCACATGCCCACATTCCTCTGCCGTCTGACACCCTTCTAGGTGCCAGAGCTGGCCAGCAAGTGTTTCCAGTGGGCTGTAAACAGAAAGGTAATTTTCCACACCAGAGTCAAACCTCAGCAGAGGAGGCCACATTGCCCTATGGCAGCATGATGTGGGCCCTGTGCCCTCTGTCCAAGGCACTTGGGAGAGCAGTCATTACTAAACAATTATTAATCGTCTTCTTCACTAAACTCACAGAGTACAGAGACCCCAGCTCATAATCCATGCTTACTAAGTGAACAGGGATTGGAGCCTACTGTACTTGTAAGAAGTTAATTTTGTCTCTGAATTAACAAATGCTAGGTGTGTGACTTTGCGTCAGAGAAAATGCCTCTTCTTCAAGAGGTATTTCCACCAGTTACCCTGTATCTGAGCTTTCTCCATGCAAGGGGAAATTGAAGGAGCCAGAAGATTAGAAGAATCACTCTCCATCAGAAGGATATATAATAGATGCATGGTGATAAATAATAAATATGTACAGTAGTAAATGATGTATGGAGGATGTGCAATGATAAGTATGTTCGCTGTTCTACATTTTCCATGCCTATATCCAGGGCAGGCATCTATAATCAATTACTGCTTCTTCCCATGGGGCCCAGGTATCACTGCAGAATCCTGCACAGCACACTCCTGGCACAACACTATTATGCCCCGAAGAGATTAGCAGGACTCCAAACTGTCACCCATCTCCATGTAAACCTCCAAATTCTTGCTTCCTTGTTTAGGACCATGACTTCACATTCTCATTTTCTTTAGTCTTCCCTGTCAACAGGGTGGCTTTTTTCCTGTGACCACTTCCTTAGACCTGCGAGCCTGGACAGGCCATTTTATTCTTGTCTGAGGGTGGAGCTAATCCCAGTGTCAGGCCAGGCTATGGGGCGTGGGCCGAGCTCAGAGCAGCTGTCAGCCCTGGGAGGGGGAGACTGGCCCTGAAGGGTGGTGTGCACCATGTTCTTAGCAGGTGGAAGCCAGGCCACAGGTGGCCTTGGGCAGCTCCTGGCCCCCAGCCAGTCCTTCTGCCACCCCTGCAGGGCCAGACACCCCTCTTCCATGGCACCCCTTTTTGCAGTGCATATCCAAGCCCCTGAGCCATCCCACACCCACAAAGCCTTCCCTCAGGTCTGTGGATTCCAGTGCAAAGCTAGTGGCAAAAGAAAGCTGTCATCTCCCCTGTCGTGGAAACCACAGGAAGCCTTTCTGATGCAGTCAGAGTTATAATAAGCAGGAAGCATCTTCCAGAGTGAGGAGCGTGACTGGGCGTTGGGGAGCAGAGACACCCTGGGTCCCTTCCCCCTAAGTGGGTGACCATGGCTCTAGGGGATGGGATCTTCTGGGTGCACGTAGATCCTCTTCTCCGTCCTGTTTCTGACTTTGGGAGCAGACACAGAATGGGCCCTGGTACCTGACAACTGTCCCCACAGACTTGGTAGTGTTGCTGTCAGGCTTCCCAGGGAATTGAGGTCCTGGACAGATTTGAGGGGGACCCTACAGGCTGCAGGTGTGTTATCCTGGGTGTGGTGGGCAGGAACCAATGGAGCTGCTGAGGTGGGACAAAGGCTCGGAGTCCTTTTGTTGCCACGGTGAGTTTGTCTGCACCCAGCAGGCGTGGTGTGTTTCATCTTCACCCCCTCCCTGTGCCCCAAACCCTTTTCTGTTGTTTGGTCGTGAGTTCAGATCTGCTCTCTTACTTGTGCCGGAAGTCCCTGAGAGTGTGCTCACTGCCACAGTCCCTCGAAGGAGCCTAGCAGCCACATAGCACCCACAGTCACCTCCACCTTCTCTGCAGGGCAGGGCGCTGCTCACCCAGGTCCACAGCCTCCGAGTGGCAGTCGGGAGGTATGGCCAGTGGTGCAGTCCCTCAGGCACGAGGGGCCGTGTTGTCTCTGGATGCGCCAGCTCTTTGCTGGGCTCCCCTGCAGTCGTGGCCACTGTCACCTCGCCCTGTGCTAAGGCACCCCTTTGTTCCATGCAGGGCAGGAGGCAGGCGACGAGCTGGCTGCAGGAAGGGACGCGGTGGATTGCTTCAGGGTGGTGCAAACATCCTCTCAAGCCTGTCGCCGATTCTTCTGCACATGTGGCCTGGCACTGAGTGGCTGGACCATGTGGTCACTCCAGTCCATGGTTTTTTTTGGGACAGGGTCTCGCTTTTGTAGTTCAGGCTGGCCCTGAGCTCACTATGTAGCCCAGGCAAGCCCTGAACTCAGCAATCCTCCCGCCTCTGCCTCCTGAGTGCTGGGATTACAGGTGTGAGCCACCACGCCTAGCACTGTGATATTGATGGTTGGTGGTTGTGAGTCACCATGCCCAGCATTGTATGTGGTTACTGGGATGGAACTCAGGGCCTTGTGCTTGCGAGGCAGACGCCGGAACCACTGAGCTAAATCTCCAACCCTCCTGTCCATGTTTTTGAGACCCCCCCCCCAGCCTCACTCGAGGCTGAGGTTTCCCATTGACACTTAGTGCCCCTGCATTTTGATGGTGACCGTCCGAATGGGCATGGGGTGGCCTCTGCCTGTGGTATGATTGTGTTACGGAGACAGAGACAGAGGCAGAGCCGCCGAGATGCTGCGCAGAAGGAGTGGGAGGGGTCATGCTCCATGGGACAGCGTCTCAATTCAGCAGAATGCTCGTGTTTCCGAGCTAGACAGAGGCTGTGCAGGCCCTGGCTGAGCTGTGCGGGAACTGGGCTGGAGCGGGCCCACTCCAGACATCTTCTTGCAAACACCAGGCAATGTCACGCAGGAGGAACTCAAGCAGGGACATTCTGCCAACACCTGCCAGTGCCCTAGGGGATAAGGGCAGGAGGTGACGGCTGTGTGACAATGTATCTTTGGCCAGAAGAGGACATGGATGGAAGCTGTGGAAGTCCACATGGAGCCTGCCCACGAAGGCCCCTGGGGACAGGGACTCAGCTGGACTGATGTGGCCTTGGGACATGTGGTAATGACTGGGGCATTTAGAGTTACAGTGGGATATATACAGCCTCAAATCGGGCAATCTCCAGCTGTTCCCGAGGGTCCAGCATGTCGGAGTGGAGAGGCCACAGAGCAGACAGAACAGGAGCTTGGGCCCACACTAAGCCAGAAAGTCTCCATTACTGTCAGCACTTCATCCTTGGGGGCCCGAGCTCTTGTGTCACTCCAAGTTATGCATTCGGGGTTACCACAGCACTGCATGGCACAGGGTTCAGGTACAGATCGGTGCCCTGAGAAGCCACCTGCGGGCTCCACCCCACACCAGCTGGGGTGCAGCCTGGGTTGCATCCTGGGGAGGTGGCTGCAGAGCCCAGGACATGGCTGTCACCTCAGTGTCTCTTCCTCTTTGCGCCCACTGCTGTGGGGCAGGTCAGTGTTCTGAGAAGCTCAGTGGCTCCTGTGTCCAGGGAACCTGATTCACAGGCCAAATGAAAACCCAGCAGGCAGCTTCGTGAGTCTGGACAGGAACCCTGAGAGGCTATCCTGCTGGCCTCCCCATGGGCTGCACGGTCAGAGCCTTGGAGGGGGAGAAGCAGCATGCGTGTAGCAGGTGTGCCCTGAACCCTGGACACACGTGCATGGGGAGGAATAAGACGTGGCCAGGTCCGTGGAGGGTGTGCAGAGGACAAGTGTGCAAGTGGAATGTGCCAGGCGGGCCGTCCCAAGCCAGTGACTGCATGTAGGCCACATCTGTGCCTGATGGGCTTAGAGCTCAGGACTTTGGGGCCTACAGCATGGGTTTGATGGGGGGCTGGGACTGTGGTACCCAGCAGAGGAGCAGGACACTGCAGAAGAGAGCACATTACCTCTGGGAGGACTCAGGCTCAGCTTATTGGAGGTCACCCAGCATTTACAGACATGCCCACCCCCAGGGCAGGCAGGACCATGGACTGAGCCCAGTGGGAAGAGAAGGGCCGCTGCCAGCACCACGGCTGGCCTTAGGAGGATAGCTTGTCCTTTGGGTCCCAGCAGGCTGATGCCGAAGAGTCTGTCTCCTTGGTCTTTGCCCTGGGAATTTGTCCTCACCCTCCAGGAACCATGAGACACGCTGCCTCAGGTGGCACCCCAATTCTAGTGCAGCAGGCTGGGGTGGCGTTTGCAGGACTCTGCTACATTCCTGTCTCCTGCCGCCCCTGGTGCTGAAATTTGGCTCCAAATCCCAAGGAAGGACCTGGCTGTGCCCTGGTCTGGACCAGTCACCATGGTCACCAGGGGTCATGGGTAAGTAGGGGGGGGCCTGAGGTGGTGTGTGCCCCCCTGGAGCCGAGTCCCCGCCTGCCATCTGATCCCATGGCAGTACCACGCAGTCCTCTTGATGTGCAGCTCAGCATGGAGTCCGGTGTGACCTCCTTTGGGACACACTAGCCCCACCCATCTCTCCCAGCGCTGCCACATGTCGCCAAGGGACATGTCACGCTGTCCCCCCTTTGGCTGAGGTCCAGTGCCAGGGAGTCCTCTGGACACGCACCACCGGCTAGGACCTCAGTGGGAAGTGCCAGGCACCCAGGCAGATAGTCGCTTCTTTGAGGCTGCAGTCGGCAGCAGGGGCTGGAGACCGCGGCCTGTCGTCTGTGTGGACGGCGCAGATTCTTTCACCCTGTCCCTGGCAGTGTGGGGACAAAGGGGCCTCAGATTGGAGCCCGCCCTGGCCCGGGGAGGAGGGTGCGCTGGAGCGGCCGGATGCGCTGGCCTCCAGATGAAACTATGTGCTTGGGGTTTGGGTGGACTTAGGCCCCATTCATGTGTCCTTGTTTGCTCAGCCTGCTGGACCCCGTACCTGGCCGACTAGCCTCCTGGGGACAGGTCAGACCTTGCTGTTTGTCCAGGGAGTGGAAGGTCATTATCCTCCTGTGCTCTCTGTCTGTGCTTCATGGGCAACTCCTGCTCACAGTGCCCATGCAACTGAGGCAGGCGAAGAGGCTGTGGAGTGTGGCTCCACAGTTTGGCTGTGAGCTCTGGGCACATTGCTAGACCTGTCTGATCCTCATAAGCAGTGAGCTTTATATTCCCTACCTGCTAGGTTTTAGCAAGGATCCAATAAATTCATTCCTATATCCAGGACCTAGTAATGCTGCTCTCAGTTTTATTTCCAATAGAACTGAGTGCTTTGTAACATCAAAAGACACGAACGAGTATTGTCAGAACAACTTTAGTAATGCAAGCCCCAAACTGGAAACAACCCTCAAGTCGGACCTCAGGAGAATAGGTGAGCAATGTTTAGCATGGCCATAGTGGAATACCATACAGCAGTGAAAAATGATGACATGCACATGTCTCGTAGGCTTTATGGTGAGTGAGATAAGAGGTTCAAGTGAATGCATAATGTGTGATTCCAGTCATAGGAAGGAGTTCAAGGGCTACAGAATGAGCTTGCCATGACTGAGGTCAGAACACAGGTTATTTCTCAAGGGAGTTGATGGGAAGGGGCCTGAGGGAGCCTTGGGGGTGCTGGGTGGTGGTAGTACAGTGTTTGTCACATGGATGCCAGGCTTCATTGTATGTTATGAGGGGGAGGTGGCACGAGTCGGACTGAGACTGACCTGATAGCCCAGCCACCCTGTGTCTGCTTACTGGTTTTCAGAGCCATGTGCCAGGCCCTGCAGGGCATATGGTGGTGGTGGGCAGTCCTGGGATGTGTTGTTTGTGGGTGGCTTGGCCTGGCATGTGTCTGTCCTCCTGCCTGATTGGGGAGGTTGGGGTCACGCAGTGTTTGGGCACCAGGAAAAATGCAACAGAGGGACTGGAAATACACATGCTGCACAGCCTGATCAGAGATGCCCAGCCTGGGCCTGCCTCAGTTTCCCCCTATGTCAAGGATTCATGCAGGTTCCCTGAGAGACCACAGTGTACCAGCCCCTTACTTTCCTCCTATCCTCCTCCTTTCTCTGGGCACCTCCCTCAGCCCTCCCCACTGTGGCTCCTTCTGGAATCAGGGGTCTTTGGGAGCTGTTCTTTCCCCACTCTGGCCATGCACCTGCCCACTGTGCCCTGGGGTAGGGGGTCGGGGGGGCGCCATGTCCACACCCTCTATGCAGGGGTGGCCACGAGTCAGTCTCCTGTGTGGTGTCCCTGGGACACAAGGCAAGGGCACTGTGCCTCAACAGTGGGTGAGTCACTCCTGCCCCATACCACGCAGTGGCTCAGGGACAGGGACCCACAGAGCTCAGCAGGAGGGAGGAAGGGGAGTGGAAACTGTTACATTTGCTGCTGGCTTTCAAGCAGGTTAGCAGGGCCGCCTTTACAGAGTGGCCACAGCCCTGATCCTCAGCTCTTTCCACTGGTGGAGACAGAGGCTGCCAAGGAAGGACCAGCTGGACCTAGCTGCTTACCAGAGTGCCCCCGGAGCTCGGGACAGCAGGCAGACCGGCCCGGAGGTCACGAGGCCCAGGGACGTGGTATGCGGCATGTCTGGCTGAGGGGAGCCTGAGACCTTCCTATGGAAAGAGCAGCAGGGAGTAATAAGAAACCCAAAGCGGTGAGCAAAGAGAGGGTGGCCGACGGTCCTGCTGTGCAGAACACCCGGCTCCCAGTAAGCAGAGGCAGGGACTGAACCAGAAACGGGATGTGGTTTTCCAACTGGAAAACTAGATCAGCTGGAGAGCAGCTGTCCTGTGTTTCAAAGAAGGGGACCACTGCATCCTGCTGGGTGCCCTTGGGCACTTTTGCCTCCCCACTCCCCACCCGTGGTCCCTTGAGCACACAGGCAGCACCAGGCACTTGTGCGTATTGGCTCTGTTGCTCCTTTACGCAGCTGGGAACACTGAGGCACACAGTGGCAAGAGGAGGCTGCATTGTAGGTTTGGTGCCAGAGCCGGAGCCCAGAGCTTGCCACAGCCCCAGTGCCTGGCCGGCTCAGAGAGGAGCGGTCCCACACTCCTGGGGAACCTGTGCCGGGCCTCTGAGTTTCATAATGGAAGTGACAGTGGCCTGAAGGGTGTATGTTGTGCCCCGGGTGACAGGGGCCAGCCCTCCTCCACACTCCTTCTCACCGGCCTGCCCGCTGCCTGGACTCTCCCCTTCTGTCCCCCTGGGGAGCCTGCAGCGGAACACTGTGCCACCATGCCCTCCTGCGTGTCCTCATGTCTCAGCCCATGATGGCTGAAACTCAAGCCGTATGACAGCAGCTACTGGAAGCCCTTCTTTGTGCCGCCATGGGGTGGCGAAGGTCACACTTGGTGTCTGGGGGGTGTGGCCACACGTGTTCCTGCAGCCCACACTGGCGTTGGTACTTTGGATCAAGTGACATGGCAGTTTAGGTTCTGGGTGGCCACTGAAGCGCAAGGGTGTAGGGTTCTGAGTGGACTGACTTCCCACTCCTCGGGGAGCCTGAGTACACCTCAGTGTCCCCTACCACAAGGCTGACCACAGCAGGGAGACCCAGAAGGCCAGGAGGGGAAAGGTATCCCTCAAGGTGTCAACTCTCCTCACTTCTGTTTCCAGCTTCCAGGTCAGTCCCTCACCAGTGTCTCCTGAGCCACCATGCCTGGAGCCTTATGGGGCAACTGGAAATCCTAGTGTGCACCTGCATGCGTGCACACATACACACACACGCAGCTCTTCTGTCACACTTACTGGGTGCGGGAGGGTGTTTGACCAGTGATTGTGAGGTCACCAGACACACCCCAGTGCAGGGCCATCTGGAGACTGTGTGTCAAGTACTCCTCAAAACTGGCAGATAAGCTGGGCATGGTGGCCCCTGCCTGCAATCCCAGCACTCCAGCACTCGGAAGGCTAAGGCAGGAGGATCCCCTCAAGTTCAAGGCCAGTGTGGGCTACACAGCGAGTTCAAGGCCAGCTTGAACTGCATAGTGAGACCTTTCTCAAGGGAAAAAAAAAAAAACCAAGAAAGAAAGAAAAACAAACTGGCAAAGTAGGCTTGGCATGGTGGTGTAGTATAATCTCAGCACTCAGGAGCCAGAGGCAGAAGGATCACTTGCTGCAAGTTCAAGGCCAGCCTGTGCTACATAGTGAATTCAAGGCCAGCCTAAAAACTACATAACAAGACCTTGCCTCAAAAGGCAAAAGAAAGACAAAACTAGCAAGGTCGGGTCCCCTAAAACAGGGAAAGCCTAAGAGATCGTGACAGCCCCTGGACATCAGGGAAAAGCAGGAAGCTGGAATGGAGTTGTCATACTGCACTGATACTGTTTCGTTAGTCATTACAAAATGTACCCTGCTGCTCTGAGACGTAAATAATGGAGGAAACTGGGTGTGAGGCATGAACATGGGAACTCCCTGTACTGTCTTGGCAGTTTTCTGCTCATCTAGAAAGTAAATTGATGAAAGATAAAAAGGCCTCTCCCTCTCCCTGTCCCAGCGGGGTGGCTGGGTGTGTCTCCTCTGCTCCACCCCCGCCTGGCTGTGTCAGAACCCTGCTGTGGGCCCAGAGCCTCCCAGAACCCCACCCACCCCTGTTGGGGGAGAGCTGCACCCCTGCAGGGCCAGAGGTATTGTGTCCCAGGGGTGCCTCCTTTTCACCCCTCCAGAGTCCAGAGACCCAAAGAGGCCTCTGCCTGTTCCCTCCGGTGTCAGGCTCTGGTCCCCAGCTGTCCCCAGCATTGGCCAGGTCTAGTGTGCTCCAACACCGCTCTAGGACCACACCACCCACGGAGCCAGCGTGGAGCTGCAGAGCCTGTGGCTCCCAGCACCCACTGCGTGGCTCTTCTGTTTCTGTCTGTCCACAGTGTCCTGGAGGTGGGCCTTCTGTCCTTTCTGACAGACTGGTGGACCTGCGATCTTCAGCCCTGCTCTGTCTCATCTCAGTCCACACTCCTTCCTTGATGGGTCCACTTGCCTGGTAGCTGGGGTGGCCAAGTCCCTGGTAGATCCCTGGTAGAGGTTGTGGCATGAGCCTGATGCTTATTGTGGGAGAGGACAGGCCCTGCACAGTGCGTTGGTGACCAGCCCATCCTGGTGTGCTGGGACTTCCATGCTGTTAGCACTAAGAGTCATGCCTCAGGCCCTCCCTGGTCCCCAGCAAGCCAGTGTGACTATCTCCAGGCCTCACAAAGAATTCAGGCCAGCGATTGCACTGGCCACATGCAGCCAGGAGCTTGGCCGTTGCATCGAGCAGCACAGGTGTAGGAATGCCATAGACCCTTCTATGGGGCATGCAGCTCCCCAGGTGTGCTAGCCAGAGCCCAGGAGCTGCCCCACTGGATTGCTTCTGGCTGTCCACCTGCCCAGGTCTTCAGGCCTCCAGGCCACCTGCTCACCCTTGCCATCCTCCCCACCCCTACTTGCTGCCTCTTGGCCCATCCTGGGGCTGCCCAGGCCTGGCACCAGCAGCCTTTGCAGCCCCAGGAGTCCTCCACACTGGCTGGCAGTAGGATGCAGCATGGTTGCCAGGCTTGGCACCTGGTGCTGTTGGCTGAGTGGGACTGGGCGGAGCTGGGAGCTCAGCACAGCCTGTCACTGCCTGCTCAAGGCGTCTGCTGGTCATTAGGGAAGAAGGGGGTTCGGAGGATGCTGGGGCACTGTCGGAGGCTTTGGCGATGGACATGCTGGCCAGTCACTCAGAATCTGGGGGCATGGCCGCAGTGCTGGCTGGGACACTCCTGCCTCAGCATGCCACTCTCTCATCTGCACATGAGTTCCGTGTGTGGGTGCTCTGCCCTTGTGAAGGCATGGCCTGACTTCTGAGAACAGCTGCCATCCCTGCACTTCTGAGCAGCTGCCCCTAAGATTTTGTTTTGTTTTTTGAGACAGGATCTCACTCTGTAGTCTTAAACAGGCTGGTCTTGAACTTACTGTCTAGCCTAGGCTGGCCTCAGAATACTGGTGATTCTCCTGCCTCAGCCTTTCAAGCTCTTAGATTATAGGCATGTGCTACCACACCTGGCTGGCATAAATGAGATTAACCAAGCATTTACTGTACATTTCCCAGGTGGTCTTGTTCAGCCTTTGCCTAGACACCCAACAGGCCTGTCAGATCATCCCCATTTGTAGAAGGGGAAACCGAGGCACAGAAATGCAGTCACTGAGCTCAGGTCATATAGGAGTGGGATGGTAAGGTTTCTGAAGAGCTGTAGGGACCCTTCATGTGCCCACACTGTCTGGCCCTGCCAGGTGACGCATAGGTGTCAGGAAGGAGAACATTTCCCAGCTCAGACTGGGCTCCGCGTGGTCTCTGAACAGCAGTAAGATGATCAGGAGCCCAGGTCCCTGTGCAGTTGACTTCATCTCTTAATACAGAGTAAACAACCCAGGGCCCTGGGGACAGCTCCTTCCTTTCCCTCCCACCTCCACAGGTCCCTGGGGGTGCTCAGGTAGTGACATCTGTGCAGCCCGAGTCCCAGTTCGCTAGCCTTGGTGCCCAGGGTTCAGGTCCCTAGCTGCCCCTTGCTGGGTCTGGCAGGGTTGGCTGAGTCAGTGCCATCTCTAAGGGTTGAGCATTTTTCTGAAGCAGAGTCTGACTCAAATGATCATTTTGATCCCTTCACCTGTAAGAATAAATTCTGTGAGACCTTTCAAAACAAGAGCAAGGCCTCCCACAGACATCCCTAGTGCCTGGTGACTCTGAGGACTCAGTGTGTATTATCTAATCCCTGCAGCACTCCACAGAGAAGGGCCACCTTTTCCCTCAGCCCTGGGACTGTTTGAGAAGGACTTCATTCTCTTTCTCAGAGAAAGAAAAAGATATGGCCAGGGTTTGATTATCATACTGATTTTTAAAATATACAGCACAACATTAATTGGTACGTTGTAGGCATACGAAAGGATAACACTCATCGTAGGGAATTTGTACTTGAACATGATACATCCTCTTTTTGCCCATATTCCTTCTCCCCTCGTGCCCCCTCCCCTCCCTATGTATGAAAGCTTTGTTTCCATTTTTCTTTCTATTTTCACTTTTTTCCTTTCCTGTTCCTCTCCCTGTTTGAACCTTTTATTTCCATTTTCCAGTATCTTAAACATTTAGTCCTTATTTCCACTTTCAGTTTCTCCCACCAGAGAATCAATGCGGTATTTAAACATGTGTGTCAGATTTATTTCACTTAAGAGTGTGGTCTCAGGGTCCATCGATTTAGCTATAAATGCCTGAATCTCACTCTTCTTTATGGCAGAGTAATACTCCATTGTTTTTTGTAAACAACCATATCTTCTTTATCCATTCATGGGTTGGTGGGCATTTTGGCTGTTTCCATGGTTTAGCTATTACAAACTGTACCACTATAAACATGGGTGGTATATATCACTGTGGTGTGATGCTTTTAATTCTTTTGGGAAGACACCAACAAGAGGAATAGCTGGGTCGAACCTCTAGTTTTAGTTTAAGAGAAATTTCCATGGTGGTTACACCAGTCTGCACTCCCTCCACAGTGGAGAAGTATCTCATTCTCCACATCCTTGTGCCCACCATCATTTATCGTTGGTTTCTTTCTTTCCTTTTTGTTTATTTTATTTTATTTTTTTGATGAGACAGGGTCTCGCTTTGTAGTTCAGGCTGGCCTTGAATTCACTATGTAGCCCACATGAACCTCGAACTTGTGGCAATCCTCTTGCCTCTGCCTCTTGAGTGCTGGGATTACAGGCATGAGCCACCATGCCCAGCAGGATTATTTTTTCTAATTCTGTGAGATATACTGTTGGAATTTTGATCAGAATTGCATTATATTTGTGTAACAATTTTAGAAGTGTGGCCATTTTCACTGAATTGGTTCTTCCTACTCAAGAATAAGGAATGTCGTCCCGTTTTCTGACATCCTCTTCCATCTCCTTTTTCAGAGTGCTATAGTTTTCAGTGTTTACTTCCTTCATTAGATTGATTCCTAGATATTCCATCTTTTGGGATGCTACTGTGAAAGGGTTATTTCTCTGATTTTTCTCTCTCAGCGAGTTTGTTGTATGTGTACAGGATGCAGAGGGCTGCTCACTGGCGTTGAGTGAAAGAATAGAGTGGGCTTTTCTTTTTCCTTTTGAACAGATGCAACACTCACCTCTTTTGGAGCTGCTCTTTTTTTTTTTTTTTTTTTTTTTGCTTTTTGAGACAGGGTCTCGCTTTGTAGTTCAGGCTGGCCCTGAGCTCACTGTGGTGCCCAGGCAAGCCGCTGCGAACTCAGCAATCCTCCTGTCTCTGCCTCCCGAGTGCTGGGATTACAGGCGTGAGCCACCACGTCTGGCATTGTGGTATTCGGTGTTGATTGGTGGGCATGTCTCCACGCCCAGCATTATATGTGGTTACTGGGGATCGAACTCAGGTCCTTGCGCTTGCAAGGCAGGCGCCGGAACCACTGAGCTAACCCTCCGGCCCTGGAGCTGCTCATTTTTAAGGGGATGGCTCGGTGACACTTAGGACATTGGCATTGTCATCCGCTATTGGTTTTGCTGTTCCCAGAGGAGCCCCCAGGACTGCCCTGTAGCCATCACTGCCACCCTCTGCCCCCTTCTGTGGTCCTGGCAGCTCCCCTCTGCCTATCTGGTTTGCCTGTGCTGGGTGTTGGGAGAACTCTGGCGTGGCCTTGTACCTGGCCTCTGTGACAAGGCCGCAGTCTCGGGTCTACCGGTGTCAGGGCTTCAGTCCTTTCCGTGGCCTCTGGCCCATAGTGTCCACGTTCCCCAGATCTCTGACTCTCTGCCCCCCACTTGTGGGTTTCATCCCGCCTCTTACTCTCATGAGTAACCTGCCATGAGTGCTCTTGTGCAGAGACTTGAGTTCTGTTTTCCATTCCTTTGGGTGTGCACACCCAGGAGGGAATGGGTGGGTTCTGTGTCTGAAGAACAGGGCCACACTGAACCTCACACAGACACCCTGCGGGGAAACTGAGGCCCAAGATGATGGAGCCCTCATTCTTTGCCAGGGGACCCAGCGCTGCCGTGGAGCCTGGGGCCTAGGACTCCTTGGGCGGGGGGTTTTTCCTGTATATCAGGAACCCTGTGTGTTTGGCCCCGCCCAGGATCCCACCCTTGCATGAATGTGCTGCCCAGTTGGTGCCTCTTGGGCTCAAAGTCTGAGCCTGACCCAGCAAGGGACACTTTCAAGAGCCACTTATCAAATGGGCTGGGGGTGGGTCCCTCTGGGAGTCAGGATCAAAGGGCTGCCCCGCCCCACCAGGCCCAAGTGACCTTTAGCTGCACTCTGGGCTTCCAGCTGCAGGGCCTCTGCTTGCCAGTAAACAGAGGAAGTCTGGCCATTCCAAGGCTGCATGTGGGCACCATCCATACGCAGGTGTGAGACCAGGGCATTAGCAGCAGCAGTCAGGATTTTGGTGACCAGATGTGCTGTCTGGTGGGCAAGTGTGCCCGACTGCTGAGTCTTGGCAAGGAGGGAAGCTAGGAGAAGAAGGTGCCTCACGGCAGGTGGGGACACGAGCACAGGCAGTGCAGTGTCCCCTGCTGTGTCCTGATGGGGCAGCATGTGGTGGAAGGTGCTTCTGGTGACAGAATGCCACAGAGACAGTGAGGGACGTTGCATCCTGGCCTCCAGAAGGACCAGAAAGAAGGGACGTTCTTATCTAAAATCATTAAAGTTCCAGAGCCCCTGGCACTCACTGGGTGAGTTCAGGCTGGCACTACCCCCCAGACTTGGCTGCCTGCCCTGGAGTAAAAGAGAATTGGTCCCAGATTCCTGCCAACATGTGTCACTTAAGGCTCCGCCCCCAGGCCAGGGCTGCAGGTCTCATCCAGCGGTGGACCTGAGAGGCCCAGGCTCTGCGTGACCCTGCAGGCCTCACCCACCAGGCTGTTCTCCTTGCTCGTGGAGCAGCTGTCCCAGGCAAATGAGAATTCTTTCTCTGCTGCCACCTGATTCAGCTTTTTAGAAATAAATCCCTGGGAAGGCTTGTTTCCCGGGGGAGAGGGTGTTCGGAGCTCAAGGCCTGGCAGGGCGGACATGAAGGACAGAGGCTTGTGGTCTCATCACCCCTCTCTCCCGTTAGCGCCAGTGTACCTTTTCCTTTCTTGGGTCCAGGTCTTTTCTTTTCCTCCTCTGCTAAGACATTTTGGGACCCTTTTCTACATGGAAGGATCAGAGCATCCAAAAGCCCAATAGTAGCTTTTGGTTAATACAGCGTCAGGGACATGAGAGGCCTTTTCTGCTGGCAAAGCAGACTGTGCAGTGCCTGGGCTGAGAAAGCACCCCGAGTTGTGTTTCGGGAAGAAGATGCTGAGACTATTGGGGTACAGAGGAGCGTTGCGAGTGACACAAAGGGACGAGGTACAGCCGGAACAGATTCCAGAAGGAAAGCAAGAGGAGATAAGGCTGGAGAGAGGGGAGAGAGGACACAGGGGACAAAACAGCAGCTTGACCCTGGCATGGCGTAGGGTTGAAGGTCAAGAAAAGGGTCAAGGGTGCAAAGTCCAGAGTACTTTTTTTTTGAGACAGGGTCTGGCTGAGTTGCCAAGTTGCCCAGGCTTGGTTCAGACTTTGGATCCTCTCACCTCAGCCTCCCAGAGTGCTGAGATTGCAGCCATGGGCCACCTCGCCCATCTGGGATAGGGTGCCAAGCACAGCTGGGGAGTTGGATGAGATTGCGACCGACCTGTAGATGTGGCAGCAAAGCAGGCCCTGAGGTGACAGGAGCCCCCCAGGAGAGCTGGGGCTCCACTGAGTTGCAGAGCCCGCCCACTAGAATGACACCCATGAAGGAAAGGAGCTTTGTTCTGCTGAGAGCTGTGTCCCCAGCACCTAGAATCCACTGCAGTGCCTCCGTGTCACACAGGAAGCACTCTGTAAATATTTGATGATTGAATAAACTGAGCCCGAAGCTCAGGAAACAGACTCTTAATCCAGCCTTGAGATTATTTATTTCAGTGTTTGTCTGTGACTGGAGGCAGTGTTGCCCATCAGAAGGGAGGCCCGGGCCTCCTGGAGTGGCTGTTGAGCTGCCCAGGGCCTCGCCAAGGCTGTGGCTGGTGGGAGGGGCCTGGCATGGTAGTCAGGCTGTGGCTCACCCCGTGAGGGGACTGAAAACGTCTTAGAAATGACTCTGCTCCAGCCTGGTGCCATCTGTCTCCTAGATTACTGACACATGACAGCTGCCAGCCGGCGACTTGCTGTCTTGGAACTGGCCCTTCCTCATGGGCCGTGAGATCCCAGTTCTCACCTTCTTATAGTCTGTGCAGTAAGACTGTCTCCAAGGAGCAAGGGCTGGTGGCTGTGGACATGCCAGTCTCCCTCAGGCAGGACAGCGGCTCCTGACCTTAGTCCGAGAGCAGGGCCCCTGCTGGCATCCGTGCTGTATCGTGCTGCCCTTTTCTCCAGAGGATTTGGGATGTCCTGAGGTATAACAGCTTCCTGCATGGAAGGTGCTCGTCTCATACCTCGCCTTGGATTTAGGACTTGAATCACCCAGGCTGGTTCTGAGCTGGCCCTTGGGGACCACGGATGAGGTAAAGATCGAGGAAGCAGTGTTTGTATGGGAAGATTCAGATTCTTTACACGATTCTTCTTGTAAACAAGGTGAAAGATGACTCCTTGGCCATGTTCCCAAGAAGAAAAGCCTGACAGAAGCACAGCGTGACTCTGCCTTCCCTGGAGGGGCAGCTCGTGGTTCCTGTGACAGTGGCAGCCTCGGCAAGGAGGAAGGTGGCTCAAACCTTGGTGGCAGACATGGACGGCAACTGGCTGGATCAAACTTGGGCCCTTGTGCGTCCAAGGTTGGCGCAGTACCACTTGAGCTAAATCCTTAGCCCAGGCACTTTAGCTTGATGTTCAAGATCCCTAATTTGGGTCCAGCCATTTCTGCTACACCTCCCCCACCACCCACCTGGTAAACTCCTAGTTGTCCTTCACAACCCAATTCAAACATCAAATAAGCCCGGCCCGAGGGTTAGCTCAGTGGTTCCAGCGCCTGCCTCACAAGCGCAAGGTCCTGAGTTTGATCCCCGGTAACCACATATAATGCTGGGCGTGGAGACATGCCCACCAACAATCAACACCACATACCACAGTGCGGGAGGTGGTGGCTCATGCCTGTAATCCCAGCACTCGGGAGGCAGGGACAGGAGAATTGCTGAGTTCGCGGCGGTTTGCCTGGGCACCATAGTGAGCTCAGGGCCAGCCTGAACTACAAAGCGAGACCCTGTCTCAAAAGCAAAAACAACAACAACAACAACAAAACATCAAATAAGCCAAAGTATCTTGAAAGGCTGCTCAGCGGGGCCATCTCTGTGGGTAGACACCCTGCATCTTCCTGATCTAGCAGCATTCTGTGGCCCCACGCAGCAGCAAGGGTCCTGGGAAGAGATCCCGGACAAGGTGCTTTCTCACTGCAGATGCGCAGCTGGTGAGTGAAGAGGGGCCCACGTGGGAAGGCAGTGAGCAGGAAGGGGACGCAGGATTCAAACCTGGCTATTCCAGATCCTTGGATATTCATCTAAACCCTGTTGAGATCCTTGAGCAATTTCCCTAAGTTTGAAAAGTGTCAGAGATAGGCTTCTTAGAGTCACAGCTGTTGTCTGGTTGGGTTTTGTTCCCTGGTACCGTGTATCCCACTGGACCGAGTAATGCCAGCTGCATGGCGATCATTGGAGCACTCCTGGCGGGGTCGAGGGAGCAGGCAGCCAGTCACACAGTCCCTCTGGACTTTGCTGTGCTGTAGCAGCTGTTAAATACTTTTACTGTCACCTCTACTTGTTCTATTTGGTTTGCTGGAATTTTAATAGTTGGGGACAGCTTCCCAAGTCTGTAGCTCAGCAACGCTGTACTTACCTGACATGCGTGAGGCCAGGGGCTCCACTCCGCATTGCAAAAGAGAAGAGAAAGACAATGCCAGACGTGGTGGCTCACGCCTGTAATCCCAGCACTCGGGAGGCAGAGACAGGAGGATTGCTGAGTTCGCGGCGGCTTGCCTGGGCACCATAGTGAGCTCAGGGCCAGCCTGAACTACAAAGCGAGACCCTGTCTCAAAAAGCAAAAAAAAAAAAAAAAAAAAGAGAAGAGAAAGAGAAAATCCTCTGTTTCCCCAGCCGACCCTGGTCCTGACTGTCACAGGGACCCTGGAGACAGACACACTCTAGTCCCATCGCACTGGTGGCCCCAGAGCCCCCAGAGTCAGCGCTGGTGAGTGTGGAGCCAGGCTGAGTCAGGCGGTGCAAGTTCGTGTTCCAGAGCTCCCTGCCCCTTCTGCTCCGGACAGGCTGATCCTTCTCTGCTTCTCCGGGCCTTCAGGGGACAGACTGTTCCCGGAGAGCACCCCCTTCCCTGGGGCGGCAGTGTGGCGACCTTGGGAAGTAGAGAGTGGCAGCCTCTTGTCCTTTTCTTAAATTACCCGTGTCACCACCTTTCCTAGGAATGCAGCCCAAGCCCAGTTCCCTTTCTGCTCTTCACTCTTTGTTTTGGGGTGCTGGGGATGGAATCCAGGCCCTCACCTGCCCCAGCGTGTCCCCCCTCCCCGTCCACACTTCTTGCCTCACTTACTTCCTCACACTCGCTGTTGTTTCACACCCAGTGTGCTTTCCTGCCTCCTCTTCCTGGTGTCCCTGCTCCCAGGGGAATCCGCGTGACTGGGCTGGGGATGGCTGCGGCCACAGCTGGCCTGGTGCTGACATTGCTGAGCCCGCACCGTGTACCCAGTGGGCCATACTCATCCTGTCTTCCGGGCCCACCAGCCAGCTCTGCCCTGGTTCCCACTTTGCTGACCAGGACACCGAGATTGAAAACGCTGCTGTCTGTAGCAGAGCCCAGTGACCCCTAGGAGTGTGTTTGTCACCTTTGCAGCTTGAGGAAGTATGTTACACAGTCAGGACCTCCCGACAGCCCTGTAGTTGCTGCTTTCCAGCATGTTTCTGTCATGACTGCGCCATCCGTGTGTAAATATGGTGCAGTGTGTGTGGACACGTGGATGGGGCTCCTTTCAGTCCATGGGCAGCTCGTGGGTCACTGTGGCAGGGGCTCAGGGAAGGTGGAGTTGGGGGCCTTGGGGTACTATCTCTCTGGGCTTTAGTTTCTTTGGGCTCTGAGGAGAAAACATTCTTTTTGTTCTTTTTCCTTCCCTTTTCTTTCCCTGTGTGCTCTCTTCTGCTGGTATTTTCTAAAAGGCTATGCTGCTAGAGGGCACTGTCCCTGCCCCCAGCTTTTTCTGATCGATCATTTTAGGAAGAGAGGTGTGGCCACCTGCCCAAGGCCTCATGGTTCACTACTCTTCTTTATTTTGTGTGTTGAGCCGGGGTCTGGCTACGTTGCCCTTGCCACCCTCTAGCTCATGACCCTCCTGTCTCAGCCTCCTGAGTGGCTGGGATTGTATAGCCGTGTGCCACTGTGCTTGGCTTCAGGGCTCACTTCTGAGCCTCCCTCCCACAAAGTGGGTGTGGGGATCCCTGGGAGAAGGGATCTTTGTCTCTTGGCAGCCGGCCAGTTGGTTGAAGGAACGTCTCCTAAATTTGTCCTCTGGGAAACTTCTGCAGAACTTGTCTCTGCTTCTGCAGAATTTGGGGTTAAGGCTAAGGCCAGTCTTTAGAAGTCCTTAGAAGGGACCTATCTAGAGACAAGAGGGTTCAGCAAGTCAGAGTCTGCTGGATGGCACAAACAGCAGGTTTCACCAGTCACTGTCGCATCCACTTGAGTGTCCCTTGGTGCTCTGAGCTAAGATCACCCTAAAAAGACAGCAAAGAGAATGCCGGGCCTGGTGGCTCATGCCTGTAATCCCAGCACTCAGGAGGCAGAGGCAGGAGGATTGCCGAGTTCCAGGGTGGCCTGGGCTACATAATGAGCTCAGGGCCAGCCTGAACTACAAAGTGAGACCCTATCTCAAAAAACTAAAAAAAAAAAACCACAAGGAGAAAACATGCCACTCCTCCCATTCACACATTCGTGCACCTACTTGAACTCCAATGATTTAGGTCAATCCCAGCCCACTGCTTGTCTTTCTAAGTCAAGTTATTGGAACACAACTACTGCCGTTTGTGTGTTGTGTGTGGCTATTTCACACTCCAGTGTCCCTTGTTGGGTAGTTAGGACAAAGCCAGAAGAATTCACCCACATTTGCAGAAATGTTCACCAACTTCTGGTTTAGAGTCTTCACAGGAGCTGAGCCTGGCTTCAGTAGTAACTGGCAGCAGGGTCTAGAGAAAGTTAATGCTCTTCCCTGGACTTCCGTTTCTTAGCTATGCAGTGGTCCCATCTCCAGGTCGTCCTCGGGATATACAGAAAGACTACCTTGGATTCTGGCTGTAGTGGTGTATGAGAAGGCAGGTCCCTGTCCTCAGCAACTCATAGCATGCAAATAGCTGGTACCAGTACAGAATGGGTTCAAGGTCAAGGCCGTGAGAACCCAGATCAGGCTTCCCTGTTACTATACTGTCACCAGCCATCTCCTCGCCCCGGCTGAGTGTCACCACCGGCTAGTGTGCGTTTCTGAAGTGCATACTCTGAAAACCCACTGAGCGATCTGGCATCCTTCTGTCTGGAACCTCTGTGACGCAGGCCTGCATGACAATGATGTGTGACTGAAGGTCAGGGGATGGGAACATAAACATGCAGCAACCATTTGCAACCTGCAATTGTGAGCTCCCGGCACAGGAGCAGACTCCCCTCCTTGTGGCTCATGGGTGTGGCCAGGCGGGACACCGCCCTCTGTCTCAGGTCCACAGGTCTGAAGGGCCGGGAAGCTCATCATTTGCTACCCTCTTCTCTGGGACGCTGAGCTCAGTGCAGCCTCTATAATGGCCACACCACTCCCTATTATGAGAAAGCTGAGCCCCACCCGTCAGTCCCAGGTCCATCTGCTTGGTGCTCCTCATCGTCCCAGAGGCTGCATCCAGCAGCAGCACTGCTTTCGTAAACATCCCTGGAATTCCCCTAGTGTGTGTGCTTCCTGGGCATAAGGATGGCATCTTACCCAAGACCCAGGAATGCCCCCAGCGCAGTCCCAGGATCTGAAGAGCAGCCCCCGAACCCATAAATAGGTATCGATGTGAAAGGGAAGAGTGAGACGCAGAGGCGGGCTGTACCCTTGGGATGCCGTGGGTATGTGGAGGCAGCGCATAGACATGGATGTGCCAGGGGAGTCGCTTGTGAGAAGTTCAAGGACATAGAAGACTTATCTGTACATCCAGGAGGGTCCCAGCCCCATCTTGGGGCAGCGGGTGCTGCGCGGGTCCTAAGGGTTAGTACACGGGCTGTGTGTGTGTGTAAGGATGTCTCACAGACTGTGTAAGAGTGGTGCATTTCTGCCACCGACACTTTTTTTTTTTTTTTGAGAGAGGGTCTTGCTTTGTAGTTCAGGCTGGCTCTGAGCTCACTGTGTAGCCCAGACAAACCTTGAACTCAGCAATCCTCCTGCCTCTGCCTCCCCAGTGCTGGGATTACAGGCGTGAGCCACCACATCTGGCACCACCAACACTTTTTTTTTTTTTGAGACAGGGTCTCGCTTTGTAGTTCAGGCTGGCCCTGCGCTCACTATATAGCCTAGGCAAGCCGCCGTGAACTCAGCAATCCTCCTGTCTCTACCTCCTGAATGCTGGCATTACAGGTGTGAGCCACCACGCCCGGCACTGTGGTATGTGGTATTGATTGCTGGTGGGCGTGAGTCACTACGCCCAGCATTCTATGTGGTTACCGGGATCGAACTCAGGACCTTGTGCTTGCGAGGCAGGCGCCGGAACCACTGAGCTAAATCTCCAGCTCCTACCAACACTTTTTAAAGCAAAGGAGCAGAAAGGGAATTTGGGCATCAAGAGGCTGGGTAGCAGAGGGCTGTCCTTTGGCCTGTGTCCTGCCTCAGGCCCTGCCGTCTCCGTGGAGCCCAGCCTGGTCTGACAGCTGCTCTGGCCCCTCACCTGGAACAAATGCCCGGTGACCCGCTGTGTGGCCTGGCTCAAAGGTCACCTCCATGCAGCCTTCACAGAAGTTTCCAAGGCTCCTTGTGCATCTCCTGCTCTCCAGACCTGGCCAGACTTGATGGCCATGCTTGTCATATTGTTCTCTTGTCACCTTTGTACACATCATCTTGTCTTCCAGGCGAAGCCCCTCTGGCTCCCAGGTTTATGTCTGTTGAGGTGGCAGGGACTGGGATGTGGATAAGGATGTGGCCTCCACGTCAGTGGTCCTGACATATGTGTGGCCTTTCCACTGGTCTCCTGTGCCCTGGGACTGACCCTCCCCACCTCACCTGCAGAGGGACCCCTGGCTGCACCCCTGTCCTGGAGTCCTGGTTCTTGGGAGGCATCAGTGATGGAGCCTGCGTCCACCCAGCTGGGACCACCATGGGATGTGTTCTGTCCCGGTGGCTGTGGGCTCAGTTGTGGATTGCAGGACATCTTGGAGTCATTCCATCAGCAGTTCTACCAGCTTAGGTACCCAGTGGCACAGATGCCAAGTGCTGTAACCTAGGGACCAGATTGTTGTCCTTCCCACGGGTCTGGTGTGGAGACACCAGTCCTTTGCTCTGTTCCCAAACTTCTGGGGCCACTTGGCCCTAAAAGGGAGCAGCTGCTATAGCTGGGCCTGTAATTAACGAGCTCCCGCAAGTCTCCGCAGCACCCCATGGCAGGGACAGTTGGCAGCTTGCTCTGCTGAGTGCTGGCCTGTCTGCCCCCCGATAACCCCACACCCCAGCTGGAAGAGGGCCGGGCTGCAGGGTCTCAGGAGAGAGTCTCTCGCCCTGCAGGCCCAGCTCCACCCGTCCCTCGGACCAACCCAGGCTGCCGGCAGCCAGTGCACCTGGAGGAGCCCCTGATGGATGGAGGAACTTGGCAAAGCCTCAGCAAAGGAGATGGGAAAACGCGCCCCATCCCTGCTGCCACCCCCAGACCTGCTCTGGACCACACTAAGCAATTCCCTCATGGAGAGGTGACTGCATACAGCACCCTGTTATCAGCCGCTGCAATCGCAGAGTGCGCTGCATGCACCTTTTTAATTGCTTTCCACAAACCCCCTTAAGATGGGCTCGGTATTGCCTCGCTCCGAGCTGGGGTGTAATTCACATACCGCAAGGTTCCCCTTCTTAAAGAGTGTAATTTGGTTGTCTTTGCTGTGCTCACGAGATTGTGCGGCCGTCTCCACTAATTCTAGCACGCTTTTGTCATCACCAAAGATACCCCATCCCCATTAACATTTGTTTCCCACTTCCTGCTCTTCTCCCCCGGCCCCTGACAACCACTAATCTACTGTCTGTCTCCGGATTTGGCTGTTCTGGATGTTTCACATGAATAGAATCAGACAGTCTGTGGTTTTTTGTGTCTGGCCTCTTTGGTTCAGCATTGTGGTTTTATGCTGTCATATGGATCAGTTTGTCATTCTTTTTGTTGGCTGACTAATATTCCATTCTGTGAATAGACCATGTTTTGTTTATCTGGACATTTGTTTACACTTCTAGATTCTTCAGAGTACTCCTTCCTATGATTATTTGCAAATTCTTGTATGACCATACATTTAAAGTTATCCTAGCTACACACACATGAGAGCAGAGTAGCTGGGTGATCCTTTGCTCTTGATGAACTGCCCGTTTTCCAGAATGGCTGCCTTATTCGATATGCCCACCACTTCCAGTTTCTGCACATCAGTTCCAGCACTCTGTTGTGTTGTTTTCATATTTTAGTTTTATGAGCTGGCTTTCACATGAGGGAAATCAAGGCACAGAGGGACTAAAGCCAGCCAGCCCAGTGGCAAAGCCCAGATTCTGCTGTAGAACCTAAGATTTGTTTAAAAACAAATCCAGTCAGTCTCCTTTTATGGAATCTGTACATAACCCACCACAAAGCACAGCTGTCATGAGGCTTGTTCAAGAGGAACACATGGTCCTCCAGCCAGAATCCAGCCCGGCTGCTGCCCCATCATAGGGGCGCTCCCTCGCCCCTTCCAATGTTGTGCGTGCCCCAGGATGAACAGCAGGGGGCACTGTCCTGTCCTGGTTTTCCCGGTGCTGTGCTGAACATCTGCCTTCCAGGAAAATGTTTGGTCCAGGGCAGAGCAGTCTGTCCCCCGAGGCCCTGCATGCTGAGTTTGCAGCACGGCTGGGCCCCCTGTGTCCATGCCTTGTACCATGTCCTCAGATGGGGTAGGCTGCACCTGTCACTGAGTTGTGTGGTCCTACGTGTTGCCTGAGGGTGTATTGACTTCTGTCCTATACTGGCTGTCAAGGTGGGGATGTGTGTGCCTCTCCATGAGTTGTGTGGTCCTACGTGCTGCCTGAGGGTGTAATGACTTCTGTCCTATACTGGCTGTCAAGGTGGGGATGTGTGTGCCTCTCCATGAGTTGTGTGGTCCTACGTGCTGCCTGAGGGTGTAATGACTTCTGTCCTATACTAGCTGTCAAGGTGGGGATGTGTGTGCCTCTCCACACAGGTCTTGGGAGCACAATGCAGGTGTCTACGCACAAGTGCACCCTGAGCCACTGGCAACCACACATCTGCCGGAGCCGTGCTGCTTTCTGTGGGCGTGACAGTCAATTTGCTTGAGCACGGAGGAGCATCATGACCGTGCTGGACCCACACTGCTGCTGACTGTCACCCTTCTGACCCACGTGGTGGTGTGACAGCTCCAAACCAACCTAATTGTGACTTGGACACCTAGCGCAGGGTTCCCAATCCTCCACTCCCCAGCCCTCTGCTAGCTACTGTGTGGCTGGTCAAGTTGCATATGGCTTGGGGCTCCACCAGAGGTAGGGTGACACAAGGCCTGCCTTGGGGGACGAGGTAGGAGGGTCACACAGATGAGGCCTCCCAGCCCGCCCAGGGGTCCTGGCTCAGAGCTAAGGAGCCCAGTGGCTAGAATGAAGTTCACTGTGCCCCGAAGTCCCACTGACTCCACGGGGCAGCTGTGCAGTTTCAGGGCCATGTCTGTCCATCACTCCACAGCTCCAGGTGGAGAAATCAGGCTGCACACAGGAGGCCTCCCCCTGCTGAATGACTTGGTGGCCTAAGCCCTGAGGTGACTACTCCTGTCCCAGGAGTGTCCTGGGAGATTGGGCATGAATCTGTTTCCTTTTCGTTCTGGATTTCCTCTCTCTCATCTGTGGGACTCAGAGCACTAATACCTGTAACAGGAGCCAGTTGTGAATCTAACATGAATCCACAAATGAAGGTCTTTTCAAAACTGACTCATCCCTGGGAGGCTGAGGCAGGAGGATTTCAAGTTTTAGGCTAGCCTAGGCAACTTATTGAGACCCTATCTCAAAATTTAAAAATTAAGAAGGGCCGGGAATGTAGCTTAATTGCCAGTATGGAAAAAATACTGGTCCGTATCAAGCAAACATAGAGTATTCCCTAAAACAGAGCTGACCAATAAGGTAGCTCCATACCATGAGTGGCTATTTAAACTGAATTGAATGAAAATTATATCAAGGGCACGGTGCAGTTCCTGACTTGCCCTCACCACATTCGAGGTGCTGGCAGCCCAGGGGGACCTCCATATCAGGCTGTGCAGATGCGGGGCATCTCTGTCATCACAGGAAGTAATACTGGGCAGCAAGGATCCAGTCTTATTTATGTTACAAAGAGCTTCCGTCACTGAGAGGAAAAGATCAAAGGAGACCCAGGGCAGATGTGTTTTTCTCACCGGAGATTTTTCTCGCTGTGAGCCCATTAACTTTGACTTTACACTCTGTTCGGACAAGTGGCCATGTGGCCTCACAGGTTCCGACAGGAGCGTGGCCCTGGGTCACAGGAGAGGGCTGAAGCCACACTTCAGGGCTTGTGGACATGGGGCAGGGGCTTGTCCTGACCAGGGGTCCTGTAATTGGCAGGAACCGTTCAGCGCAGGGTGCCAGTTCCCTACATGGCTGGTCACCCCGGGAATGCTCTGAGGACCATGTGCCTCTGAGTCCGCCTGGATAATGTATCTGGGTTGGGCAGATCTAAGGGACGGGGCCAGGGTACGGGAGGGACTAACAGGTGTGGAGGTTCCTTTGGGGTGACAGAGACTGTCTTCTTCCTAGGTGGAGGGCTAGCTGCGTGGCACTCCAGTGTGCCAAGCACCATCATGGTGCACATGGTGAACAGCTGATGTGGCATTGAGTTTGGGCTCAGTGTCGGTGAGGGCCAAAGTTCCTCCCCCAGCCTGAAGCAGCCCCATGGGGAACCCTGTGTTTAGCGTGGGTCTCCCCACCTGATGAGTCAGGCGGCTGGGAGAGGACGTTCATCCCTGCTGTGGCCCACCCAGCCAGCTGCCAAGGCCATACACCCCTGTGACAGACGGCCCTGCCGTTTTCAAACCTGCCAGGCCGGGAAGGATTTTTCTGGCCTCCCACGGCCCCAGCCTCCAGAGAGCTCACGTAGGGACTTTCCAGATGGGCTTCTCCTTTCGGGGTCTGGGAGCCCCCACCCCCATCCCCAGGCTGGGATGTGCGCCTGAGTCAGCTCTGTCTTGGGGGTGTCGGTGCCATGATTCATACTCGGTTACCGAGATCCCCATGGAAACAGCAGACAGGCCTGGGCGAGAGGCTGCCGCTCCCGGGAAGGCTGGGGGAGGCGGAAGCTGGGCCTGGTTCGAACCAGCATTGGGGCTGGGGCTCTGCTGGGAGGGGCAGTGTGGCCCATCCCTGCTCTCTCTGGCAGGACAGGGAGTCCGGGGAGGTACCCAGTCCGCTCAGGAGGACTTGGAGGTGCCGGACCTCTTGAATTCTCCACAGCCTTGCCCCTTCTCCAGCTCAGCCCCAGAAGCTGAAGGACACCTGGCAGCCAGGGACAAAGGCACCACTCCCTGACTTGTCCCTGGCCACTGTAGGAAGCATTGTCCCCACAGGCCAAGACCCCAGCCAGAGGGCACCGGCACCTCCACACCCTGCACAGGACGGCCAGTTGAGGTGCCCAGCATTTACCCAAGCTACCTGGTCTGGCATGACTTCAAGCAGGACCCATTGAAGCTGACGACCAAGGACGCTGGCCCCTTGGTGCTGGCCAGGGCTGCCAGTTCCCTGTAATATCTCTCTAATAAGGGCAATTTGGCAATAGCGTAAAATATGCTCTTACCCTTTGTCCCAGTAATTCCATTTCTGGGAATGCGGCCTAAGGAAATAATCCTAAATATAGGGTAGAAAAACATGTGTCGCAAGGATGTTCACTGTGGAGTTGTTTATAGTAGTATGGATGAAACGCGAGCTGGGGGGACAGAGCAGAGACCAAATAAAACAGTGGCCAATATTTTACAGCCATCGAGACCAGGGCTCCAGAGACCACAGTGCCGTGTGTGGGGTGTCAGGGGGTGCCAGGTAGAAAAGGTGCCACAAAATCACATGCATTGTATGGTTCCTTCTGTGCTTTCACAGTACTTGTGTGCAATCTGCAGTGGTCACACTTGCCCTGGCAAGTAGCATCGTGTGCACCGCACATCTTCCCTCTTTTTTATCCCACCCTCTCCCTTCTCTCCATCCTTGGTCCTCTTCCCTTTCGCAGAAGTTCTACCTCCTTGTTTCTGGACCTCTTTTCTTTGCTCCTCATTTTATGTTGCGTTGTGCGATTTGGGCTGTGTTAAAGACAGGAAGCTGCGGTGCCGAGTCGCTCCTGAGTGATCTTGAGAGTTTTTTCTGAACGATTTGATATTCTATTCATCACCTTCCAAATTATCATGCGAATCCACGCATTGCCTTTTTTAGTCAGGTTGCAGTTGTAATTTACATACAGTCAGATCCCCCATTTCGTGCGCAGAGCTGGAGTTTTGACAGCGTGCACAGCCGGAGCCGACACTACGCCAGGGAGGAGTGGCGCTGTCACCGCCCCCAGTCAGCCTGCCCTTGGGAGCCAGCCCTCGCCACCCAGCACTGGCAGCCGTGATCTGATTGGCTCCTGTCGTTCCCCAGTATGTCATTTGAACAGAACCGCACATCTGCTCTCACCTTTAGAGGAATTCGTAATCTCCTTGTTCTGAAAATACCTCTCAGTGCTGGATTTCTGAGCCGCTTGGGGTTGGGAATGTGACTGTCCTGTTAGTCTCACTCAGCCTCCTCTCGCCTGTTATTGCGTTCAGACCCCCAGGGAATTCCCAGTCCTCTGTGGCAGCGCCCCACATGTGAAAGTACCAGGGACCTTAGGGGCCTGGGCTGTGTGGCACATCTGCAGCTAGAGCCCAAGCACTTTGGGGAGGGGTGTCTGCTTCACCCCCTTCCATTGCCGAGAAACATGGCCTTGCAGGAGCCATGGCCAGGGTCCTGTTGTGCTTTGGTTTGTTTTTGTACCAGGGACTGAACCCAGGGCTTTGCAGCGAGCTATATCCCCAGCCCTTTTTCCATTTTGAGACAGGATCTCACTAAACTGCTCAGGCTGGACTTGAACTTGAGGTTCCCCTTTCTCAGGCTTCCAGAGGGCTGGAATTACAGGTGGGCACCACCATGCCCAACCTGGAGTTTTATTAATTCATATTTATCTTTGAACACTTTTAGAGGGCAATGTCACAGGTCAGATAGGGTCCCCACCTGCCCCTGCTCAGGCCCATGGCAGTCAGCACTGTGAGCTGCCCTCAGAGAGCCTGGTGAGCTGTATATTACTACCGAGTCCATGCTGGCTTCTGTCACCAAGTTTCGACGTGTGGCCTCTTTGTCCCTGTCTGGGCTGGGCAGGCTCTAGGGTAGCCCTTTGCTGTGGTGACCAAGGTGGACATTGTTGTCTGAGTGCTCTCATGGTTAGACCTGCCTGGTGGTGGGGACCCCAAGCCATGCTTCATGTTAGTCTTCATGCCACTTTGTCCCATTGGGCTCCACGGTGCGCTCCGCAGCCATGCAGAGACCTTGACCAGTCCATTGCTTTGTCCCTCCCTATGTGTCTGATCTTGTCCTGTGGAGCGGGGCTCAGAGAAGGGCCTTCACTCACCTGTCTCAGGGCTGTTGTGGCTCAGCTGTAGGTCTCATGGATCCTGAAACTCCTGCTTCAGGCCAAATTCTATTTCAGAAAGTGGAAAGCAATAAATCTGTGTCTTAAAACAATATATGCCTATTGACACCCAGTCCTTCCCCCAAAGCCTTGGTTGCAAATTTGGTTCCGGTGCGTCTGCCCATCTCTGTGTCCAGCAGTGTCAGCCGCGGTGTCTCAGCCTCTCGTGCAAGTGGAAGGACTAAGGCTACCTGCACCTGCTGTGGACATTCCAGTGACCTCTTAGGTCATGGTGGTGGAGGTGGGAGGGTGTGTGTATGTATGTGTTTTGTTTTTTGGGTTTTTTGTTGCTGTTGTTTTTTTTTTTTTTTTTTTTGAGACAGGGTCTCGCTTTGTAGTTCAGGCTGCCCCTGAGCTCACTATGTAGCCCAGGCAAGCCTCGAACTCAGCAATCCTCCTGTCTCTGCCTCCGAGTACTGGGATGACAGGCATGAGCCACCACGCCCAGCATTGTGGTATGTGGTGCTGATTGCTGGTTGATTGTTGGTGGGCGTGAGTCACCACGCCCAGCATTGTATGTGGTTACCAGATCAAACTCAGGACTTTGCGCTTGCGAGGCAGGTGCCGGAACCACTGAGCTAAATCTCCAGTCCCCTGTTGTTGTTTTTTGGTACTAATAATTAAACCCAGAACATCCCAGCCTTATAAAGGTTTTTAATTTTGAGACAAGGTCTTCTAGGTTGTTCAGCCTGAGATCTTCCTGCCTCAGCCTTCCAGAGTGCTGGGATGGCAAGTGCACTCCTGTTTGGACCTCTTGTGTCCCTGAATCGTGGTGGCCCAGCAAAGGAAACCCTCTTTTATTTGTGGGTGTCAAAAGCCTGATACCCAGTCTAGAGAGGGGTGGGGGAACTGCAGGGCCTCCTGAGCTCCAAAAGGAGGGATTTCAAATTCAGTTAAAAATAACACCTCAGGAGGCCCTTCCAGGCACTGTGGGTTGTGACTCTAGGTAATTCACACATAGACGATTTATTCTAGCCAGGTGCTCATGTGTTCATTCATACATGACACAGGAAATGACGGTCACACTGAGAGTCAGGCCCATGGTGGGACAGGAGGCCCGGGGTGTTCAGGACAAGACACCATGTGGCTGAGTCACCCACCAAGCAAGGCCAGGAACGCAGCAGGCCTGAGACAGGGACAGGGCCCCTGTGGCCACCCAGCATGGCAGCTGGGGAATCTTGCCAGGGCTGGTATGGTGGGGCTGGGTGAACGTGCCAGTTCTCCCCGCATGACCTGCAGCACTGTCTCCTACCACCACCCTCTGCTGTGTCACCCTCCAGGCACTGAGTGACACTGTCCAGTTGGCTGAAGCCCCTGCTGCGCTCCCGCAGACACAGTTTACCCACTCAGGTGTTTAGGTGTCCGTTTGCTGCTGTCCTACTGCCTGCCTCACCCGGGGTGTAGTGAAGCTCGGTAAATACCTGTAGGACGAATGAGTGAAGGCAGAAAACTCAGGGGATCAGTCCCTAGTGACGGAGCACGTCAGGAAAGTTGAGGCAGCACCAGCCATCAACCTCTTCATCACTCCCATAGCTCAGCACGGTCGACGGGTAGAAGTGGGAAACCTCGGGGTGCTGTGTCACCAGAGTGAAGCGCAGTGTGAGGAGCAAGGGTGTGTGTGGGTTTTGCGCCCGGGCCGCTGGGAGCCACAGAAGGCTGCGGAGCCGGTGAGCCGGGCCCTGGTGTCTGGAGCACAGCCGGCTGTGCCTGGGGAGAGGAGCAGAGCGGCTGGTGTGGCCTCCTCCGGCAAGTGACAGGGAGGATTCTGGCTGATCTTCTGTGGCAGCCCACAGACCTTGCCCTCACCGTCGTCCTGGTCCCCGCCCCACGCTGCCCATAGAGTGCAGGATGAGCCCCCAGGACCCCCTTTGCCCTGCATCTGTGTCCCAGGTCCCTGTCCAGTTTCTGCACCAGTGATGCTGCTGTCCCAGGGTGTCATCTTTGGGGCCCTCTGCCACATGGCTGCCACATCCACCCTCCTAACCCATGACCTGTCTCTTGTGTCTCCTCTCACTGCAGCCCACTGGGTACATGGAAAACTCGGTTTCCTACAGCGCCATCGAGGACGTGCAGCTGCTGTCCTGGGAGAACGCCCCAAAGTACTGTTTACAGCTCACCATCCCTGGGGGCACCGTCTTGCTGCAGGTGGGTAAATACATGACTCAGCACTTTCTCCCATGCACCTCACCCCGGGGAAACAGCCTCTGTCCCTGGGGAAAGGCTGCTTAGCTCCCAGAATGAAGGCTTGTGGTGGCTCACACCTCTCATCCCAGCACTCAGGAAGCAGAGGCTGTCGGTTCCCTGAGTTAAAAGCCAGCATCGACTCTGTGGTGAGTTTAGGGCTGGCCTGAACTACAGAGTGAGGCCCTGTCTCAAAAAACAAAAGTATAGGCAGAGACAGGAGGATTGCTGAGTTTGCGGCGGCTTGCCTGGGTACCATAGTGAGCTCAGGGCCAGCCTGAACTACAAGGCGAGACCCTGTCTCAGGCAAAAAAAAAAAAAGGGTCAGAGGGTTAGCTCAGTGGTTCCAGTGCCTGCCTCTCAAGCGCAAGGTCCTGAGTTCGATCCCCGGTAACATATAATGCTGGGCGTGGAGACACGCCCACCAACAATCAACACCGCATACCACAATGCCGGGACTTGGTGGCTCACGCCTGTCATCCCAGCACTCGGGAGGCAGAGACAGGAGGATTGCTGAGTTCGCGGCAGCTTGCCTGGGCACCATAGTGAGCTCAGGGCCAGCCTGAACTACAAGGCGAGACCCTGTCTCCAAAAAATACTCAAAAAAAGCAAAAAAACCCAAAAAAAACCAAAAAAACACACACACAAAAGTATCACCAAAAAGGTACAAACCAGGGCTCCCCGGAGAAAGAGAGGGAATGTGCACATATTGAGCACCTTCTGTGTGCTTGCCTCCGCCTGAGAGCCTTCTATGTGTTTCTGTAGGTTCCCTGAACTCTGAGCAGTGACTTTTCTGTCTGCAGTGCGAAGGTGAAGTACACGAGCCATAGTTACTGCCTCTCGCTTTACTGCGAATGAGGAAGTTTCTCACTTCCTGTTGATTTTGTCTTTGGGCACTGATAAAAGTATGACTTCTTTCCTTGAAAAAAAAATACACATTCTGTGTGTCTTAGTCAGGACTTTCAGTTAAAAGTGACCCAAATGTTATTCTAACTAATGAGGCAAAAAAGAATGTGATGTTGTGACTATAACGGTGCTTGGGGAGATAGGGAGAGGGTTTCAGGCGCAGCTGGGTCCGGGGGTCACAGTGTCACAGTGCTCAGCATCTCTTTATTTCCTGGCCTGCCTCTGGGAGGAACTGCCTTGTGGGACAGAATCTCCGTATGGGGGAGAAGACTTCTTACCAGCCCTGAGCTTCATTCTGAGACTTCTTGATCCCTGCCAAAGCGAGCTCCCCTTTTCCTTGGGCCTGGGCAGCTGAGTCTGACCAAAAGCCCCCTGTAGAAGCGGTGGCGGAACCACCCATCAGCTTAGATGTCCCAGAAGTTTCTTGCCCCGCCAGGGCCCCATTTTGGAAACTCCAGGGCCAAGGAAACTCATCCTGTAAGGGGTGGGGCAGTGTGGCCTCAGCCTTTTGTTAGGAGTTTTCTTGCTGACCCCGTCTCCAGGGAGAAGCGCCCCACAGTCCCCTTCAGAAGTGGCCATGAGATTGGCCACCACTTTGCAGCTGTCAGCCCTGTCTGTCCCTGCTTCTGGCCCTTCGCCCATCCTCCTGTTCTTTCTCTGCCTCTGTTCTTTCTTTCTTCATGCCTTCTGTTCTCTCCCCTCTCCCTTTTCCTGTCCACCCCTCTTCAGTGCAGACCCCTGTGTGGACGGACAGAGGATGCCCACAGCCCGCTCTAACGCCTCCTTTCCGGCCTTTCTTCTCCCTGCTGGCCCTTGGGGAGGCCAGGCCATAAACAACCGAGCACCCTGAGCCCCGAGCAGTGATGACTCATTCAGCCCTGGTGCCAGGGCAGGCTCCCCAGCGATGCAGCATGTGGGCAGGCCATGGAGGGATGAGTAGGAGCGCGGAGTGGGGGTTACACTCAGGGCACAGTGCACATGTGTGGAGCTGAGTGTCACTGGTGGGACAGAGGGGGAGGCAGAGTTCAAGGCCTGTGGCCTGTGCAGGTCACTCATGCCATCGTAGCTGAAGGTGGAGGCCTCAGACACGTTCTGAGGGCAGTAGGGAGCCACTGAAAGTTCTAAAGGGATAGAGCAGTTGCAGGAAGAGGGGGTGGATATGTGAATACAAGGGAGGAAGGAGGGAGAGTCTCCAAGTAGACGAGGGAGGCTTGCGGCCTCCACAGGGTCCTTTGCTTCTGAGCCGGAAGGGGATGCCCTGCTCGCAGCACAGCATTGCTGGGCCTGGGGACAGAGTGGGGAAGCCTGAGAGAGTGGCAGCACTGGCTGGCTCCCTTTTAAAAGCCAGCACCATGACAGCATTGTGCCAAGCAGCCCTGTGGGCAGGGGGCTGCTCCCGCTCCCGTCTTTACCCTCTTCCCACTGCCCCTGGACCCATAGTGCTCTGGGGCTGTCCGCTCAACACACAGCTTCTGAGTCCTGTGGAATCAGCTAGTTCAGTGGCCATGGAACAACTGGGTAGCACCTGTCCCTTGATGGCATCCTCAGGCACCAGGCACCTTCTCCAGGACCAACCTGCTCCCTGCGCTGCTGTCCCCGCCACACAGTCGGCCTGCTCTCTGTGGCTCTCTGTTCCTGTTTCTCCATTCTGTCTGCCCGACTTTTTCTCCGTCTCTGCCACCCCCTCTGCTCTGCCTTCCTCTCCTCTTACTTAGCACTTCTCTCGAAGTTTCTTTCCCCTGACCATGCTGTATCCCCTCTGCCTCTCTCTACCTCTCTCCTCTCGTCCTCCTCCTCTTCCCTCGGTCTGTCTCCCAGTGACCTCCTCCTCTTTTATTTTTCAGTACTGAGGATTGAACCCAGGGTCTACACATTGAACTACATCCCTGGACATTTAAAAAAATTTTTTTTTTTTTTTAATTTTGAGACAGGATCTCTCTGTTTCCCCAGCTGGGCTCAAACTTTTGGTCTGGCTGCCTCAGCTTCCCAAGAGTGCTGAGATGACAGGTGTGTACCCACGCCTAGCACCTCCTTGTCCTGTGCTGGAATTTGCCTCCATACCTTAGAAAGACCCCAGGAAGCCAGCCTGACAGTTCCAGGAGGATTTGGCCTACCGTGACAGCCTGCCACAGGTTCCATTGGCAGACAGGTACTCTGATTTTCATACAGGCTTCCAGATGCTGTGGCTTCATTATCCTGATGCTGGGTTATTAGGACGCCCAGCTGACTAATGGGCCTTTTTGTTCACTGTCTTCCCTCTCCAAGACTCTCTTTGTCCACTTCTCTGTGATGAGGAGCCCTGGCCACTAAGGTCTGTAAGTGGTGTGGTGGCTGCTTCCTGGAGCAGTGTCTGATCACAGTGGGGGTTCCTCCTGCAGTCCTGAGCCTCAGCAGCCCTGGCTTTCCCCGAAGCCCCGAGGGCCGGTGCTGTTTACCCCAAATGCTGGCAACGGGAAGCACAGAGCAGGTTCCGTTCTTACTGGAAGCTGGAGGCAAAGACCTTTCCGGTCTGCGTGGCTGTGCTGTTTCCCTCCAGAAGCTGGCCTGGAAGGGGACTTGGGAATGGCCACCGCAGTGCTCCCAGCCTGTTTTTCTCACCTCTACAGATAATGCAACAATGAGAGAGAACTTGGCAACTTTCGAGGAGGAAATTATGCAGGGCCTGCCTGGAACCGGGCTTTTCCCGTCGGAAAGATTTACTCCGGGGCCAGGCGGGGAGGCTGGGGGCTGCTGCCCTGTTCTCTTCTCAGTGGCCCTGGGACACCACTGGACTTTCCCCTGGGCAGCAGATTCCCCCCGGTCCCCTGGTGCCATTACTTCCCCTTGGCTCGGAAGCCACTTAGAGATGTCCACTTGGGGACTCAGCATCACCTGGCAGCCTTGCCCCTGAGGCTGGAGCTGCTGCGGGAGGGGGCAGGTCGAAGCTCGCCCTGTACCAACCTCTCTGGCTCCACCCGCAATGGCTCTGTCCTCGGGAGGGAAGTTCCACCCCACCTTGTTTACGAGGTGGGGCCTCCTGGTGGCTGGAGCAGGTGCCAAGTCCTTTGCTTTGTCCAAGGGCAGTGCCAAGGAGAAATAATGCTTCCAGATTCCCAGTCCAAGTCATAGGGGTCCACAGGGGCAGAGGCACAGAGGTGGGCAGCAAGGAGAGGAGGGTGGGACAGATGGACCCAAGCTCCAGTCCAGGTCTGCTGCACCCTGGTGTGCAGCTAGCTGTGCGGTCCTCAGCAGCAGGAAGAACCTCTCTGGCCTTGCCTTCTTTATGTGTGAGATGGATCCTGATACTTATCTCCTTGGCTGTTCGGGGGGGGGGCGGTTCAGAGATATTCTATTAAATTACTTAGCACTATACCCAATAAAGAACAGGTATTAAAAAACACTGCTGTGGTTATTCCTGTAACCTTAGTCAGCTACAGAGAGCTATCAAGAAGCTATCAGGATTGAAGGTTTTTTGGAGTGCTATAACACATGAAATTTTCTTCATTAAACAGAAGGGGTTAGAATTGTGTTCCATCTACCCACCCATCTGTCCATCCATCCATCCATCCATCCACTCATCCATCCATCCACCCATCTATCCACCTGTCCATCCATCCATCTACCCATCCATCCATTCATCCACCTATCCAACTACTCCTGCACCCTTGCACCAATGTGTGTCTCTGTACACATCAGAGACAACCAGTTATTAATAGCAACTAGTTGTTCATGATTTAGCAGCCCATCAACCTTTCATTTAGTAGACATTTCTCCGAGTCTCATGGACACAGTGGTACATAACTCAGACCTTGCTCCTGACTCACAGAGCCCGCAGCCCAGTGGGAAGACAGGACAGTTGATGACAGGACAGTACGATGTGTTGGGAGAGGCGTCATCACCTGACTTGGCTGGCGACAGGGTAGGGAAGGCGTCCTCAGGATGGCCATTCTGCATAGTGGGAGCTGAGAGGGTCTGCGGGAGTTCCGTGTCACTGGGGGTTCAAGCTGGCCAGGAGCAGGCAGAAGAATGAGGTGGCAGGGGACCCTGTGATGACAAGCAGTCCCAGATGCACAGGTAATTGCTCCTTCAAGGTATGTGTCCCTCATGGTTCTGCGATCCACCCATGCTGGGAGGGCCACTTCTGTGTCACAGCGGCTCAAGTTCATTGGCATCGGAAGTCACGTGAACCTATGTGTCATATGCACAAAAGGTTGCTGGAGATGGGACTCGCAATAGCTGTGAGAAGTCTGGGCCTCAGATTCCACATGGGAAGAACAGAGTAGAAGAGGCCTGGACCTCTCTCCACAATCCACAGAGCATCCTGAAGGTGCCCACATTTGGGGTGGGGGTACACGCACATGTGCAGCACTTGCTGGAGGCCCCTCAGCCTGGGCAGGCTCCTTTGGGCTCCCCAGAGAACCTCTGTCCATCCTTGCCAGTTCTGTCTCTGGAGGTGCCACTCTCCTTGGTGTGTGGCCACATCTCTGTGACCTCTGCTTCTGTCTCTGATGCTCACACACACACACACACCCATGCTGCCTGCCTCTTACAAGGACCTTCGGATACCATTGGCAGCCTGGGCAGCGTGGGTTCTGGGTCCTCACCTCACAACTGTGAGCCCTCAGGAAAGCTTTTCGCCTCCCAGGCCTCTGAAAAATGCCATTTTCACATGTTGTCCTGCAAAGCTTGAGCAAGCTGTCCATGCAGGACTTTGCTCTGTGCCTGCATACCTAGAACCCCAGCCTCAGCTATTGCTGGTGCTGAGCTGCTGGAGGCAGGTACAAGTGCAGCAGCTGACATGTTTATCGCTCAGGGCTTCTTCAGGCCACATTTTGTCCAAGAAGGACTAATGAGAATAACAGTGACTGCGTTCTGCCCCCCTATCTGCCCAGCTATACTGGAGCTTCCATCCCCATTAGGACCAGGCTGTGGTTATTGCATAGATGGGAACATGAAGGCAGAGCTATGAAGGGTCTTAGAATGCACAGGCTGTGGATCAAGGAATGTTTTGCCCCCTGTGGTGTCTGATGTGGATAAATGTGCCTGAGCTGAAGCCTGGGAACTTTCTGCCATGACCTTTTGCAGCCAGTAAGAGAGCACTGTGGTTACACGCACGGGCCTCAAAGGCCAGGCTGCCAGAGTTTGCAGGCACCGAGTGTGAGTTCTCAGGGCATCACTTGCTCCCTCTATGAAATGAACTTAGTGACAGAACTGCCTCAAAGCTGTTGTGGGTGTCTCAGTTCAATACCTGACACCCACAGCTCAGAGGGGACTCACAGTCTATACAGGTTTTATTCTATTCCCTGGCTCCAAGGCAGGGCAGCCTGGTGGAGGGGCCCGGTGGAGGAGAACTGCTCTTAGAATGGCAGACAGGAAGTACAGAGAATGAAAAGAGAAGCCAGAAAGGGAGCAAAACCTCCAGGCCATACCTCCAGTAACCCACCTTTCTGACCAGGCCCCACCTGCTGACAGCAGCTCAGTTGGAACCCAATGATCTAATCACCTCCCAGAAGCCCCGCCTATGAATACATGAGGCTCCTGGGGGACATCTAAATCTAAACTGGAACTTGAGGGCTGCTGAGAGAACGTGGGACTTTCAGGTCCTATAGAAGAGATGTCCTGGGAAGCTCCCCAACTCTCATCTCCAGGGCCCCCTGTCAGCAGACCCAGCCCCTCCCATGATCCCTAGAGGTCAGGGGCAGCAGATGAAGACCCTTGTCCCTGGCCACATGGGCACAGTGGCAACTGCATCTCTTAAATGCCCTGTTACACTTCTGTTAAGGCTCTGCACATAGCATTCAGCACATCCCTGGGAAGGCTTCCTCGGGTCACAGGGCAGGCACTGCTGCCGGAGCAGGCAGGGGACTCGTGGGGGCCACTGCGATGCTCTACTTTGTGACCAGACCTCTCCTGATTCTTGTCATTGCAGGCTGCCAACAGCTACCTGCGAGACCAGTGGTTCCACTCCCTACAGTGGAAGGTAAGTCTGGACTCTGCCATGCTTTTGTACTGGTCACCACCTTCTCGAGTCCTGGTGGGGTGGTACAAGGCCACCCTGTCACCAGAGGTGGGAGGCAGAGGACCCTCACTAGAAGCTTCAGCTCTTTGGTCCTCTGGTGTTGGGCTCCACCTCTTGCCATGTGGAAGCCCCGTCCCACCAGTAAGCCTCATAGCGCCTCTGTGGTCCGGTTTCCTTGGTGTTTGGTGCTCCAGGCTGACTTCTGTCTCCACCCCCAGGTGGGCTGGCTCAGTGCCTCTGGCTCCCAAAGGGAATCAGACATCTATGAGCACTTTCAAGGCCCGGGGCCAGCTGTCCTGGCAGGGTCCCGTGGCGCCTGGTCCGAGATCCACTCCACAGCCTGAGTACAGATTCTGACATCCATTGAGTGTACATTTGAGCCTCTTCTACCTGCCCCTATTCCCCCTGCTGTACTCCAACAGTGTGTTACAAACGTGGCCTCGTGTGACTGGAGTGGTAGTGGCTGTCACTGCTGTCATCTCTTAGACTGAGAGCCTGGGCAGCAAGTGGCATGCAGGGAAGGCAGAGGAACACCTGGGGTTTCTCTCTGACTCTGCAGGGGCTCTTGCCACAGCTGGCACAAGACAGAAAGTCACGCCTGTCCCCAGGAGACACTTCCCCTCCCCCATCAGCCATGGGTTCTCTCTTGGTGCCTATGATGCCAAGTCTGAGGCTGAGAAAAAGTCACCAAGGTGTGACTGGAGGCACTGAGCTCCAGCTGTGTGCCAGGAGTCATGTCAGGCTCTGGACAGTAGTCGCAGTGTGTTGTAACTCCGTCTGACATACAGAAAAGCTGAGGCTGTGCTCATGGCCTGTGAGGACCAAGGCAGGTGCCCAGATTAAAATCCACTTCCCGCTCCCTAGATGTCCAACCAACCCTGGCCAGGGCAGCGACTGGGCAGCTCAGGGGGTCATGACACACGTGCTCAAGGAGTCCACAGGTACCACTGCGTGCTCCATCTCCACAGGGAGTATGTCCCCAGTGCCTGCTTTCCACAGCACAGGAACCAGGGTCCCAGCATGGGCAGCATGTATTAGACCTGCTGGGCCTGGGGGTTAGATAGCAGTGCAGTGAGGGCACCCAGAGGGCTCCCTGCCCCATCTAGTCTCTAAGGCATTAAGTTCATTCTGTTTTTCTCAGCCCAGGAAAGGCAGAATGTGCTTGGGACACACTACCTCCATCTGTGACAGTGGCGAGAAACACTTTGTTCCAGAGGAGGCACGATCAGTATCAGCAGTGAAAGCCGTCTTTAGCGATGGTCCCTAGGGCTCTGCCTTCAACTGTGAGACTTCGGGCACACCTCGAAGGCAGAGCCTGAGAAACCTGTTACTGTTACACAGGTGTGAGAAGTGAACAAGACAGGGAATTACAGGAGGCTTTGGCCAGAAAGATGATTTAAAAGTGCAAGTGTGAAGTGTTGAAACACTGAAGATTACAGTGGGTCCACATAGTTTATTAGGCACATCCAAAACAAGGTTCTCTGGAAGTACGTGGGAGCTATACTCCGGGACAGTGATACTTTTAAAAGGGATGCACTGGGGCCGGAGATTGGTTCCGGCGCCTGCCTAGCAAGCGCAAGTTCCCTGGTTTGATCCCCAGTAACCACATACAACAGTACCGGGCATGGTGACTCAGGCCCACCATCAAGCAGTACTATGTTCCACAATGCTGGGCATGGTGGCTCACGCCTGTAATCCCAGTCCTCAGAGGCAGAGGCAGGAGGATTGCTGTGATTCCAAGGCCAGACTAGGCTACGTAGTGCAAATCTAGCCTGAACTTCATAGTGATATCATCTCAACAAATATAAAATAAAACCCCAGAGCAGACCCAAGGCAGGGCTGTCAGAGAACAGGCGTATGCCTGGCAGAGCACTGTCCCATCTGTCACTATGGATGGTGACCCCCGTTCTTCCCATAGGGGCAGAGTGTCTATGAAGTTTCCTCCTTTAATAATTGCCCCCCTGTAATTTAGGTATGCTGCCACCAGATGGCAGTGATGCCAAGCCCTGGTTGCTTGATGCCCCCACTAGGCCCCCAGGCACCTGGTGTGGTGAGCTGGAGGAGGCCTCGTCCTTGCTTTTCAAGTGGTTTGGGGGGTATTGCCACAGACAGCATGTGATGAGAGACCTGGCTTCAAGTCTGGCTTAGTCACTGTGGTCCAGGTAGATTCCCGCCCATGCGTTTAATCCAGACACAGTTCGACGTGTCCTTAGTGTGTCTGAGCTGGTTGGGTGCTTTCTGGTTCATTGTCATTCTGCAGAGGGAGCAAGCTCAGAGGGTGACGGCGTGCGCACTGCTGCCCAGCTAGAACTCGCTCCAGTCCACACCCTGTGCCTTCTCCATCAAACCCTCAGCACCCTTGGACAAGACCCTCTGCCTCTCCTGCAACAGCCCCTGTTCCCTCCTTGGGTATAGCCAACCCTTTGGGGATTTTCTTTCCTTCTTTTTTGCTCTTTATCTTTAATAGGGAAAACATCAATTGAACATTGAATTAGAGATGTGTAGCGCCACCCCCCAGCCTGCTTAGTTGTCGCATTTTCTGAAGGTTTGTCACTCCATGCCCCATACCAGCGTGTTTTCAGGTGTGTGGTGGCGACCTGTGGAGAGCGTGTCCTGCTGTTCCTATGCAGTGTGGATTCTCGCAACCCTGTCCACGTTCTGTCGTTAAGGTGCAGACTGGTGTCTTGGGCTCCTGTGAGGGCTGAGAGTTAGTTGTGGGGCCCACAGACCATCAGTGATGACAGCACAGAGCCCTGCAGAGTGCAGCGCGGGTCAGCACAATTGTGCTGTTAACATTGGTCTCACAGGGAAGAGAACAGATGGGGTTGAGTCTGTCTGAAGAGCCCTTCAGCAGGGCAGGAAGGAAAACAAAGGGCTGACAGGTGCCACAGGGCTTTGACCGCAGGGTGTCTCGTGGAACAAGACAAAATACAGAAAATGCCCATGTGGTGTTTTGCCCATCTGGGCCCAATGCAATGTGTTTTTTGTTTTCGTGTGGTTTCTGTGAGACAGGGTCTCAGTATGTAGTTTAGGCTGCTGATCTTCCTGCCTCAGCCTCCAGTGCTGTGTGTGATGGTGGCAGCTCAGGACTGGGAGAAAGTGTGTGCCCTGGCTGTGGAGCTCCCTGCTGCTGGGGATGCCCCTGAGCATCCTCTCATCTCCAAGAAAGCCCTGCTGCCATCGAATCTGCAAAGATACTTGTCACTTGCCTGGCGTCCTGCAGCCTGAGGAGGCCACAGGGGAAGAACCAGAACCTCCTGTCCCAGGAAGCAGGCCAGGCCGGGCTCCTGGGAGCCGCCTACGTGGCTCGGGCGGCTGGACCCCTGGGACCATGCGCGTGTAAACACCATGCAGGCTAACAAGGTGCCTTTCTGACTCAGAGTGGGCCTCCCCGCCTGCTGGCGTGGGAGGCCAGGCCTGTCACGTGCACAGAGGGGACAGTGCTGTGCTGGACCCTATGTCTGTCCCCCCTGTGCAGGGTGGAGGAGATCAGAACTCAGGGGAGGTGGCCGTTGCCCAGGTGTTGGCTGTGGTGTCAGAGACCTCAGTTTCCCTCTCTTTAAAGCCGGATGATGAGAGCCGCTTGCTTACGGGTTCACCATGGAGACTCAGGTCCTATAGGCTGTGAAGCAGAGAGAGGGGTCCTAGCAGGAGCCGTCCAGCCGGGCTGTGGAGGCCCCGGCTCGAGGAGCCGCCCATGTGGCACTTGTGCCTTGCCCCACCCCCTGCACAGCCGCTTTGCATGGGGATGAAGGACCAGCAGCCCGAGGGAGGAAGGACACTGGGGGCGCAGGTCTGCACGATTCCACCTCACCGGGGTCAGCCACCATCGGCTCCTCACAATGGCAGAGCAGCACCTCTTGGCCTACAGAGACAGAGCCCTGGCTGGGGCCACCCTTCTTAGGTCAGGCAGGATGGAGGAGCCCCAGGAAAGAACAGGTGAGGGCTCCGGGCAGCACCCTCAGGCACTGTCATGCCTGGCTCCGCCCTTTTCCTCAGCCACCTGTTTCCCACCGGGCAAAGGACCTCACCAGGGCTCCTACCCATGTCTGCTGTAGCCCAGATTCCCTCTGCTCCAGACTGCTGATTGCTCTCAGGCTTCCAGCACAGACTGACCCCAGAGCACCCTGAGCCCTCAGCATGCCAGTGCAGTGCCCACAGTCACCAGATACCTGCTCCTGTGCTAGCCCTGCCCTGCTGCACTGGCATCACCACTTTGAAGCATTGCCACAGGAGGATGGGCCTGTTCTTCCTCCTGTCTCATTTTACAGAAGGGGAAACTGAGGCTGGGAGGCCATCCCACTCTCAGGGGACACAGCTCTTAAATGGCACCCACCACTGGCTTTGAGCACAGGTCCCAAGACCCTGCCACCCAGGAGCGACAGTTCTCCCCCTCACCAGCTCTGTGTGCATGTGTGGCATGCTGGCATTGGTCTCATAGCACTGAATGTTGGTTTTATCTCCTCCTGGTCCCACGGATGGCACCGTGAAGATTGTGGGATCAACCTCCCACTTGCCCACCCTGGGCTTTGATGTAGCCAGTCACCATGTGCCGTCCAGCCTACCCACAAAGGTGGTCCCACATGTCCCCAGCTATCCCCTGGTTCCTGGGCTGGGTCTGTCACTGGCATCTGCGTGGCTCTGGCTGGGTGTACTCTGTCCCTAGGACGATCTTGGGCTTCAGGAAGATGTTGCCTTTGAGCCCTGCTGGCCCCACTTTACCATCCATCCCACATGGCAGCCTTCACCTTCCTGTCTCCTGCTCTCCTTCCTTCCTTCCTTCCTTCCTTCCTTCCTTCCTTCCTTCCTTCCTTCCTTCCTTCCTTCCTTCCTTCCTTCCTTCCGTCCCCTTCTTTCTTCCTTTTCCTTCCTTCCCCTCCTTTCCTCCCTCTCTCTTTCCCTTGACACCGAAGAGGGAAGCAGGGTGTCCCGTGTCCTAGGCCAGTGCCCCACCGTCAGGCCACCCAGCCCTCTCCTGCCTCTTTGCAGCCATCCTAACTCCAGCCAGGTCCCTTCCCACCATCCCTTCTTCTTACAGCTGTGGTGGCAGGTGTGGCCGGCCCTGCTGGCTGCCCTGTGCTCCGATACACGGCAGAAGTCTCTGGTGGCTACAGGGAGCTGCAGAGGGGACACTGGGGGCCATGGCTGCTATTGCCCTTGGTCTTGATTTTCTCAGGCTGGCTGACACTGTCATGGCTCCCACACCTCTGTTCTTGGTCCTATGAATGACTTTGGGGCAGATTCCAAGACAGTGGTCACTGGAGAAGAAGGATGAGAAGGTTGGGCTCTGCCACTTTGCTTGCTCAAGAGTAATCTCTCGTTGCATTGTGATGGGGAGGGCTCTGGGCCAGCTCTGGCTCTGTCACACTCTGACCTGGTTACCTTCATTTGAGGGGCATCTTTCCCTTAAAAATAAAAGTTCATAATAAAACCATGCTTATTTGGTTTTGGGGAGGATGAAATGGATTTAAGGCCATAAACCTGCCATGTGAGAAACATGGTGAAATGTTAATTCTTGCCTTCATAACCAGCAGGGACCCTGGAAAACGAGCTCTTGAAGAAGGGGCCATGTGCATGGCATGTGCAAACCACCCCCCACCCCCACCCCGCACACACACCTCTGCCAGGTATCACTAATCAATCCCTGATTCCCTCTCCTTCCAGAACCCCTGCCCACTGACCCAGCTGACTGAAGAGTAAGGGTCCTACCACGCTGCTCCTGTGCCCACTGAATACCACAGTCTGGCCTGTGGCTTTATGGGCCTCTCTGTAAGAGCTCTAGGCAGAGTCCCAGGTCTGGATGTCTTCCTTATTGACAGCACCTGGGCTCTGGAAAGGGTGGGCAGAGTTGGGCCCAACCACAAGACTGCTGTGTCCAGGACCCACAGGCAGGAGCACCATCCAGATTAATTTCTGGCAGTGGATCAGAGGCCTTATGACCTCTTAATAGCGGATCAGAGGGCTCAGCCCTGGAAGCAAGAGGCTTTCCCACCAGCGGGAGGGAGCAGCCAGGCTGTGTCAGGTGCAGGTGCTAGCAGAGCCCAAGGATGGCGACCTGCAGGGACCCAGGCTCAGGCCCCCAGAGGTCCATGTCTCCAGGTCTCCTAGCCACACTTGGGCTCTCAGTGGGTCGCCAGGGACCCCGTAACTAACAACAAGGACCCCTTCTGGGAATGAGACTAACAAGTGGCAGAGGGCTAGGCAGCCTTGGGGAGCAGAGTTCACTCTCCCAGGCTTTCTTTACAGAAAAAAACAATTATTAGGCACCCCCTCACTGATGCCAGGAGATGTGCCGGGCTCCCTGGACCCCAGAGCATGGCTAGCACATGCCGAAGGAGCTGCGAGAGTGGAGAGCCTGCTGCCAGGCTTCACTGGAGAGAGGCCAAACTGGATTTGAACCCAGGCTGGTGGCCTCCTAGCCAGGCTCCTGTCTGGAAGGGAGGGCCTGCCGGCTTGCTGGCTTCTCCCAGCAGGAGGAGGTACCATACCTGGAGAGGGTGGGCAGGGCCCAGTGTCTGTCTTCCCCAGTCAGAGCTCTCCTCAGAACACACCTGTATGTCATTTCTAAGTCAGCTTTTCTTCAAAAACTAACAGGTTGTGGGAGAGCACACAATCAGGCATCTTTCCATGGGTCTGCCATCTGCCAGGTTGGGGCAGAGGAGAGACCAGTCCCAGGAGCCCTGGCTCTGCCTGCCTTGGCCACCACCACTGAGCACAGCACAGTTTCACATGCATTTGAACCTTGCAGAGCCTCGCCATGCAGTCTTGAACTCCGGGACCTGCTCTGAGAGCTCCATGCTGTCCCAGGTGGCAGGGACAGATTCACAGTGTGGCTGGACAATAGCCGTCTGCTCTGGGTCCTTGGTCTGTTCACCATCGTGGGTGGATGTGTCAATGCTGGGCTGTTACACACAATCCACGCTCCTCTTAGGTTCGGGAGGGATATGTAGAGGTGTAGAGTTTCCTCCAGGCTACGCTGGCTGAAAGTTTTCCAGAGTGGTTGGACCTTTTAGAGATGAGTGCCCGAACTGCAGTCTAGAGTCCTCTTATTTCTCACAAAGCTCCAACAGTGCAATTAAACCTGAATACCGAGGTTTTAGTTTAGAGAAAACAACTCGCACATTGCTCACCTGCCGCGGATTCACTACCACTGAAATTATTACATGAACATTATTTCCTGCAGGGATATGAGAACCCTAAAACAGGGAACATGTAAAAAAATGCATTTAAGGGCCGGAGGGTTAGCTCAGTGGTTCCTGTGCCTGCCTCGCAAGCGCAAGGTCCTGAGTTCGATCCCCGGTAACCACATATAATGCTGGGTGTGGAGACACGCCCACCAATAATCAACACCACATACCACAATGCCGGATGTGGTGGCTCACGCCTGTCATCCCAGCACTCGGGAGGCAGAGCCAGGAGGATTGCTGAGTTTGCGGCGGCTTGCCTGGGCACCATAGTGAGCTCAGGGCCAGCCT
>PVIC010002359.1:0-78463 GCA_004025085.1 Thryonomys swinderianus
CTCGCAGCACTGTGGTATGTGGTATTGATTGCTGGTGGGCGTGAGTCACCACCTGAAATAGAAAAATATCTCTTTACCCCTGTAGAAGTAGATAGTACAGCTCTGCCACAGTGCCCGTGACTCAGTAGGTGCTGGATAAGCGTTTGCTGAGCGACCAGCTAATCAAGTATGCAGGGCTGTCAGGTAAAGAGAGTAAAGCAGGGAACAAAAGGAGTATGTGTCAAGCAAGCAACTGGTGTGGCTTTCCTGCTTTAGCACGATCTGCTGGGATACAATGACCCATGTGCCAACCTGAACTCTAAGGTGATCTTAACGTTACTGAGTGACAAAGAATCTAAAATGTGCCTTGTATCAACATCTCTGTGCAGCAGAAAAGTAGGAAACGAAGTAGGAAGAACTTTCTAGAGGTGAAAGAGGCAGCTTAGCCATAGTATTTTCTTACTCAGTTAGATTTTTAGTGTCTAATGTCGCAAGAGTCGTAACCAAGACAGACCACAATACAAGTGCCATTTTATAAATGTCAACAGCCTAGCAGAAATGTTACACACGAGTCACTAATTTTATTGTATTTGTAATTAAACAGATCAAATTTAATGTCCACAGAAACACCTTAGTAATTAGGATAAAGAATGAGAGTGAAATATCCCTGGTTTAGCAGGACTCCCAAGAAAAGCTAGAATAAAGAATTAAATATATAATTGAATCACATGTAAATATTAATGTTCAAAATTGTCCACATCCCCAGAGCTCCAGTGCAATTATTTTCTATTCACATTAATTGTTCCTAATAGAGGACACTAATGACTTCAAGTTAAAATGTGTCCAAGGGAAGACTCTACAAGATCAATGCTATTTAGAAATAAGGTCACTTTTATAGTTATTTGCTTGGATTTTAACCACTGTTGAACATTATAATGTTAACTTGGTGAGTAGCTTTTTTATCTGAATATCAAAAATTAGTTTTCACATTACTCAGTAAGTATATTGGGATAATCATGTATTTCTTACTAGTTAATCTTCCACCTATTACTTTTTTCTTATTTCTAAGGCAGATTGATAGACTACAGAAACATTATTGTCTAAAAATTTAATCTGCATATGTACATATATGTGGAACACTGGTAAAATAGAAACTTGTTTGAACTATGACATCTCAAATATGGACATCTCAACTCTTTAGAGAGTCTGATGTTCCCCGAAGGATTTGGAAACAATTAGAACACGGCTCTTGCCCATTTTGGCTTTGTTTTACCTAGAAACTCCACTCACATATCTTAGGTCTTTCAACTGGAGTCCTGCTTTCAGATGTGAGAAGAAGACAAAGTCTAATGCAGTCACGAGTGGTGTGGAACTGTATGTGAGTCGCCTTCAGAGCACTTGTTTAGGTTGTCACTTTCCTCCCATCAACCATGATGTCACAAATGAACCACAAAGTGCATCCTTGAAGCTTTGTCAGACAGATAAAAATGCCTTCCTTTCTTGTGTTCTCTGAAATTCAGTATCATGTCCCCCAGCTAATATAGTAAGGAGAAACTGTCACTCTCCACAAAAATGTCATAAATCTTGCCTTTGTCCCCAAGATACCTTTTTGGGTATTGATTACATCTCAAAGTCTCTGAGAAATGGTCAAGGAGCTTTTTATTAAAGCCTATGTCTCGTATTATTCATCTTACTTTTATGATATATTATGTATGAACTTTTAAAAATTCATGGGCTCTGCATTTTTTTCTTCAGCTGGGGTTAGCTTTGTGCTTATTTGGCAAAACTCTAACCAGCATGGCTTTTAACTCTCATTGATGTAAAATGAGTAACTTGAAAAAACACCACAGCCATATAAATACTTAAAGAAAATGACATGAACATTTGCAGATAACTGGACTTTTATTTTACTATGTAATTTTGTCAATTTTAGCTGGCTGTTCTATATCAAAGGTAAATATTCTCAGGTTAAATTGGAATTACATTTCAGTAGACTGCTGTCACTTAAAACAGGCATAGTGACATAATGGCATCTAATCTGTAATATGGCCTTGAGGTCAGAAATCTTTTAAGTGTGCCATTTTTTATTCAAGAAACTCTTGGATTCATTCTCTACCGCTCTCTATTCTTTTAAAGCTAAAATTGTAGGTTTTGTTTTATATTTCTCACTATGTCAGTGTTAAAGCGTATGAGTTATTTGAGACAGCAATCTAAAATGCGCATCAAGAACATGTTTTGTTTAGGGCAAAGAGGGTGGATTTGCCAATTAGATCAACATCATTAAGATAACATTGCAGTGCCGGGCGTGGTTCCTCACGCCTGTAATCCCGGCACTCCGGAGGCACAGACAGGAGGGTTGCTGAGTTCGAAACTTGCCTGGGCTACATAGTGAGCTCAGAGCCAGCCTGAACTACAAAGCGAAACCCAGTCTCAAAAAAAAAAAAAAAAGATAACATTGCAGTGGAAGCAAATATGCACTTTTCAACATAGGAGAATTATAATAATAATCATTGTCTGTTGCTGCTGACAGCCATGTTCACTGGGACTTTAGTGTTCTATATTCCAGCAGTTCTGTGGACTGTCAGGGGCCTTACTTGGCATTAGAGTAAGATGCCTGGATCTTTGGCATTAGATTGTTGCATTTATCGCTTCTTGGCCTTTTGTCTAAGAACAAGTATAAATTGTTGTATTGGCTGAGTGACCCCAAGCCGAGATATCAGATTCTTAATGCCTCTAATTTCCCAGATAGAAAATATTGATAAGGGTGTTTCTTTTCTACTCTAGAAAGTTGTGGTGGGGGAGCCATGAGATGGCAGCTGAAATATGTGTAGCACAGACCCAGCTGACAGCAGTGGGTTATAAGAAGATTTCTGTTGCTTTGGCCCTTTTCTGCTCTGTTTTAATATGTGGCATCAAACCACAGCCACAGCAAAGTATGGGACAATTGGAAATGGTAACTGAAAAAGTTGCCTACAAATGAGTATCTTTAAAACTTTCCAGCCAGGCGTGGTGGCTCATGCCTGTAATCCTAGCACTTGGGAGGCAGAGACAGGAGGATTACTGGGTTCGAGGCTTGCCTGGGCTACATAGTGAGCTCAGGGCCAGCCTGAACTACAAAAAAAAAAAAAAAAAAAAAAAAAACTTTCCATAAGTTATCCCAGATATTGAAGCACACCCTTTTCTTGTGATTGCCCAATATAGCTGTTTATCCACTTACGTGCAAACTACCAGATAAGAGGGGACATTAAGAATTATAAAACAGATCATTTAAAGAGACTGTGAAACTATGGTTTAGATGAAAACCAAGATGTGTGTGTGTGTGTGTGTGTGTTTAATAGTCACAACACCTAAGAGTTCCTAAGCATCTACCATGTGTAATTCCATCTTCACAATTATCTTAGCTTTATTTACCTTCATTTACAAAGAACTCAACTTAAACAGAGGTATTAAGTAATTTTTCTACAATCAAAGATCTAACAAGTAGATGATGCAGGATTTCAACTTCATAAGGGGCCTTGGGCTCCAAGTATTTGGCCACAGAAAAGTTATTCACCAGAGTAGACAGTGCTACCTGATAATCCTGCTGGTGATAGAAATTGCTGGAAAAAAGAGCTCATAAATGGCAGTGAGGGTATGTCAGAGGTTCTATTCTGAGCTCTCTATTAATTATATCTGGACATCAGTTGTCCAAGGTGGGAGAAGTTTCCCTTGGGGAAGCATAGCACCTTCCTCTTCGTTGAAAGGAATTGTTTCATAACCACGCCTTTCACACATACTCATCTTTCCCTCAGCTCACCAGCATGGGGTGAGTTCAGCTGTCCCCTCCTCTGCTCAGTACTGCTCAGGTCAGACCAGGAGAAGACAGTGTACTGCCAAGGAGCTTGCACTAGAGACTGACCTCTCCTCTAACTTGTCCTAGTAGCTTGCTGTTCAGAGGATGGGCCACAGACTAGCAACATTAAACACCTGAGCACTTGCTAAACACACATGTATCTCGAGTTCTCCTTCAGAATTACTCAGAAATAGTGTCTGAATTTTTTTTTTGCTTTTTGAGACAGAGTCTCACTTTGTAGTTCAGGCTGGCCCTGAGCTCACTATGGTGCCCAGGCAAGCTGCTGCGAACTCAGCAATCCTCTTGTCTCTGCCTCCCGAGTGCTGGGATTACAGGCGTGAGCCACCATGTCCGGCATTGCGGTATGCGGTGTTGATTGTTGGTGGGCGTGTCTCCACGCCCAGCATTATATGTGGTAACCGGGGATTGAACTCAGGACCTTGCGCTGGCAAGGCAGGCGCTGGAACCATTGAGCTAACCCTCCGGCCCTAGTGTCTGAATTTTAACAAGATCTCTGTGTGCTTAGATGCACATTAAACTATAAAAAGCATGTCTTGAAAGACATAACTCTGCTTAACCACTCCACACCTGTCTCACATGATGTTGACAGACTTTGCCTACCTCACAGAGGCTTTTTTTTTTTTAGTCACATCAGCCTCAAGTTCAAGGCTGAGGAAGACTCAGTGGTTCCTTCTTGTTCCAGCCTTTCTTCCTTGTCTTCCTTTCCTATTACCTTATTCCACCCTCTTTACACGGGTATATACATAGCTGATGATCAGGCAATGGTATTCTTGCATTAAAAGAGATCTGGGAATTGAGTTTAGTCTTTAAAATAAGTATAACTTAATAGGTGTCCTAGCATGGAACAGGTGGGAAAGACAGAGACATACACAAAATTCAGTTCTTGTTCAAACAAAATATGAAGACATGGGATGAAGACAGTGGAAGACACATTAATATAACTGAAGCTAAGGTGATATTTCTTGAAGTTTGTTCAGGGTGCATTCTAGACATGTACAATAGCAAGGCATACATGCCATCTGCTCTTGCAAGATGCAGCCATTGGTTGTAGGCATCTGTTGAAATACCAGTATAAACTCTTAACTAAGTTATATCTGCCAATAACCAAGACCATAAATCAACACCTGTAGGTGAAACATAGATTTTAACACAAGTCTCTTTTCACTGACGTTTAGAGCCAAATTTTAAGGAAGAAAATAAGATGGTAAAAATTTTTGGCATTTTTTAGATCACTTAAATAAATTGTTATGCAACAAAAATAAAGTATTTATAGTAAGGCTGATAAAATCTAACATTATTGAGCATTATGGATATTGATTAGAGAGCAAATTAAACATGCCCTTTGCACTTATGTAGGGGTTTAATATTTACAACAAATACTCTTTTACCCTCATTACCTTCCTCTCCAAGCCCATGTTTAGTCACCGTCAGTTGGAGTTGCATTTGGAAAATAGTGATAAGTACTCACTGCTAAAAGCACCCATAGAGAGTCAATAAATTGCATAAGAAAGAGGCTCTGCTTCTCTGCCAGTGACATAAAGACAGATGGCTCCCCATCAAAGAGTTTCTGAGACAAAGCTTTATAAAGATAGGGGGCTGGAATTAGACTGTAATAGAGAGATTCTCTTCTCAGTGGTTGGGATGTTAAATTAATTTAGCCAGCCCAGAGTGTGGAGCTTCATCTGTTACATGAGGGGCCTATAATGCAGCTGTCAAGATGTGCTTAGATGTTTACAACTTATTTGTCACCCTCGCCTTATGCACACTCACTGGAATTCTAACAGCCAAGACTTACTCCATGGGATGCATCTCTGTTAGATGTTTGGCTTTTGCCACTGGGCCGCCAACTGGAAGGGGAAAGTCTGGTTATCTTTTACAGCAGAAGATCCTGCTCTTGTCTACCCCCATGTCTTCTCCAAAGGTGTCACAGACAGGCATGGGAGTCTGATGGTTTAAAATGACATTTTCAGAACTGGCAGGTATGGAGGACTCTAAGGAGCCCCATTGTACAAATGAAAACACCAAGGTCCATGGACATTCATGTTTTCCTTATTCAGGATCACATATTACTGGCAGTGAGTAGCCTGATCTTAGCTGCTAGACAGGTAATCTAGTGCTCACGCTCTTGGGCCTTACAAATAAGGATGCTGCTCTGTCGCCCATTTGTAGCATTCAAGCCATTTTAAGGGTTTTTGTTTGTTTTGTTCTTCTGGGGGTTGAACAAAGGGCTTCACACTTCCTTAGCTACACCCCCAGCCCTCTAATCATGTTTTGGCGTTGATCCAAATTTCTCACCAGTATGGCTGGATGAACATTAGAAACCTCCACAGTGTTCTTTGTGCCTAATAATGTGGCAGTTGCCAGTGATTCAGCATGCACAATAGGCAAAACATGGTCCTATCAGCTTCACATACAGAACTTCATTTAATCCTCTTGATACCCCTAATAAGACACACAGTGTTGTCATTATTTCCTTTTAAAATGAAAACATCCCCACAAGAGTTAAATAATGTCCCTGTGTCTACACAGTAAGAGGCAGATTGAGGATTTGAGCCTGTAGTCTGTCTGACTCCAACATCTGTGCCTCTAACCACTCTCCTTTCCTCCCTCCTAAGTCACTGTGAGGTTTGTTGGGCATTCATTCTCCCTGGCCAAGCCCTTGCTCATGGCTGTCTTCCTTTTCCAGAAACAGCAACTGAATGCAAAGTCAGGAAGCCCTTCCTTGAAATGCTCCAGCCTGGGGCTTGTGGTTCCCGGTCACCTCTGTCCTCGAAACAGCTGCAGCAGCAGTGACCTGTCTCTTTCCAGCACCTGCAGTGAGTACTCCAGCGGCTCCTCCTACACGTGGCATGACAGGAAGAACCTCAGGCCAAGGGTATGTCCCTCCTGTAAGGTGCATTCAGCATTAGAATGAATCAGCAAAGAGTCCTCTAACGGGATTTGGCCGTAGACGTGGGAAGTGGGTGGGAAAGTAAGAAGGAAGCAAGCACGTGCTCAGTATCTGCTCCAGGATTATACTGACCTCCACTAATCAGTACTGTAGGCTCATCAAATAAAATTGGACTACAAATTGGAGGACAGCATAGCAGAGAGAGAAAATAGCATACCACATGGACAGTAGGGGCCATGGCTTCAGTGAAATTTGGTGTATTCTTAATTACATGCTAGGAGTTCCTCTTCAGGCTTTTAGATAATCACTCCCCTAGAATGACGACTCCCACGTATGCACTGGGCTCACACAGGTGCCTTGATGGTTTGAACTGACTTCTTTGCACATTGGCACAAACCACTTTTTTTTTTTTTTTTTTTTTTGAGACAGGGTCTTGCTTTGTAGTTCAGGCTGGCCCTGAGCTCACTATATAGCCCAGGCAAGCCTCAAACTCAGCAATCCTCCTGTCTCTGCTTCCCGAGTGCTGGGATTACAGGCATGAGCCACCATGCCCAGCACTGTGGTATGTGGTATTGATTGCTGGTGGGCGTGAGTCACCATGCCAGCATTGTATGTGGTTACCGGGGATTTAAATCAGGACATTCTCTTGCAAGGCAGGCACTGGAACCACTGAGCTAAATCTCCAGCCCCAAAGCACATATTTTGAAATAGCTATTTTAGCAGTTCCCTAAAATTGAAGAAAACTAGAGTACAGGAGAAAGGAAACCCTGAATCAGAATATTTGCAAATCATTCCTCTAGCATTTGGATATGTGAAGTTTATGAATTTAGTTTATTTCAGCAGTGTACGAAGCAGGAAAGTTTCATACAACAGTTCCCAAAAATATTGGAGAAGGAGTAGTTTTGTCTTCCTCTAAAAAAGAACTCTAGAAAATATTTCAGGCTCACAGGTTATACCCTTTGTCTCAGACTTCTAATGCAAAGTAGAGAGCCTGCTGCATTATCAAAATTGGTCCCTCTGAGGAGTTGTTAAGAGCTTCTGAATAATGAGAGCCAGGGGCTTGGCTCCCCAGAGCAGGAAGATGGTCAGGAGGTTTCCTTGCTTTGTCTGTGATTGTTACTGGCTACCCCAGCCCCATTCTATGTTCATTTTATTCTCCCACCTTTTCTTCTTTCCCTTCTAGAACCTTTCTCCTTTCTTTCTTTTTTGTATTTCTGGCCACAGTTCTCCCAGTTTGAGCAGTCCTTGCTGTTCTAAAGTGATCTCTTCCCTGAGAAAGGAGAAGTAAGAATTTTATGCAACACAGATGCTCCTCTGGTGGCCGTCCTGTCCTGGTCATGGACTCTCCTCTCAGTACATGACAGAATCAGCCCATTGACTCTGGACAGCTTGACTCTTACACTTCTGCTCTGCTGGCCTTGTTTAATTAGCCTAATATGTCCAGGTGTTGTGACAGTGGCTAGGATGGATTTATGCCCATTAAGACTAACAATACCTGTAATCCCACCCCTCTTGGATGCTACAGCAAGAGGATCACAAATTCAAGCACAGCCTGAGCAAATGAATAACTTAAGAAGACCCTGTCAAAAAATAATAATATAAAAAGGCTAGGTATGTAACCCTGGATTCAATCCCCAGTACTAAGGAAAAAAAAAGAAAAAATACACAAATACACTTTGTAAAATAAACAGATCAAATTGTAAAACTGTTGTGCCATTAAGAATTGAAAAAAGGGGCCGGAGGGTTAGCTCAGTGGTTCCAGTGCCTGCCTCGCAAGTGCAAGGTCCTGAGTTCAATCCCCAGTAACCACATAGAATGCTGGGCGTGGTGACTCAGGCCCACCAGCAATCAATACCGAATACCACAGTGCCGGGCGTGGTGGCTCACGCCTGTCATCCCAGCACTCAGGAGGCAGAGGCAGGAGGATTGCTGAGTTTGAGGCTTGCCTGGGCTACATAGTGAGCTCAGGGCCAGCCTGAACTACAAAGCAAGACCCTGTCTAAAAAAAATAAAAATAAAATAAAGAAGAATTGAAAAAAGGCTATGGATGTTAAACACCAGCCCCCCATCATCAGCTGTTGGCCCTGCTCCCCAGAGTGACTCTTCCAGTCTGTTCCGCAAAGAACAAGGCTGCCTGAAGGGAATGCCAGCTCCTCCCCATTCTTTCTCCCACAGGGCCCTTGTACAGTTGTGTTGCCACCAGGTTTCAAGTGTGGTGCAAACTTTTCTCGGGTTATTAAATACCATAGCCTCCTATAGAAAACTGATGGAGGAGCGTGGCTGATCACAGTGGGAGGTCTGTGCTGCTGACTCTGGGGCAAGTCATGGCACAGCATGAGCAAACTCTGAAGAGGCAGGAAGGAGGGGAGTGTGGAGGGGCCGAACATATCTTCAGAGGGTGAAGAAATCTGCTGCTTTCACACTCTTTTCAAGCCCTTTCCCTGCTCCCCGCCTTCCCTGCTTTATTGTCAGTGTAACTATCAAGATCACGGAAATTCTTAGAAACCTAAACTATGGCAGCCTGCTCTCTGGTTGGTCTATAATACTCAGACTCACTAATGGGATTTCTTCTGATTTCCAAAGGAGATTTGAATAGTCTAAAAGAAGTGGAGAAAGAAGGGTGGCATCACCAAACACCGTCTGTTCCCAGGAACTTCTGACAATGGAGAGCTTTCCAAAGAAAATATATTATTTGACTTAACAACAAATAAACATGTGTGTGTTATGGAGAGCAAATGAAAATAGCTTAGATAAAGGCAAATATTCACAGCTTACCAAAAGCCCAATCTCCCACAGAAATTTCTGGCACATTTTTTTCATCTCAGCATGTGTGTGAGCCTGTAGTTAATATTCAGACCTAGGTATAGGGAGTTGCTGGTGTAGTCAGGTTTGGTTTGGAGTACTCCTCTGATATTACCTCTTTTGTCCCTTGAAGTTATTCATTGTTAATTATATAGCTTTTTAAATTTTTTATCTTTATTGGTACATTGTATATACACATCATGATCACACTCAATATTGGGAATTTGTAACAGTATATGATACGATTTAATTCTCATTTTTCCCTATTCCCCTACCCACCCCACAACCCCCAACCCACTACATACATAAGCTTTGTTTCCCTATTTTTAATTACCATTACATTCTTTCTTTGACCTCTTAATTTTTTTAATTGAATTCTTTATTGGTACATTTTATAGACAGCTCACAATCATGCTCAACATTGGGGAATTTATACCAGTATATGACATGAATTAATTCTCATTTTTACCCTTATCCCTACCTACCCCACAACCCCCAAGCCCCTATATACATGTGCTTTCTTATTCTTTTCAAATCATATTTATTCTTTCCACTCATTACATTCCCCTACCACATTCCCTTTGAGTATTTTCTTGTTCACAAAATCTATTATACATTCTAGAACTCATGTACATATATAGGTTCTCATACCAGAGAGAAGAAACGTTATTTACCTATCAATATATAGCCTTTTTAAAAAAGTACACCAGGTCAGGCCTCCCCTCCTACCAATTTCCCCAAGTCCTAGTTTGTTACAGACTCTTCAAGTTTCATTCAAGAAATGGAGCGGGGTGGGGGGAGCGGCTAAAAGCTCCACTGCCAGACCACCTGCTAAAGCTGAAGCCCAGAGGCTGTGCCAGCTTTGGAGGAGAGTGCCAAGATTAAGAAGAGCACAGGCTCCAGAGCCAGACTTCCCACGTTCACATCTCTTCCCACCAGTTCTGAACTAAGGCAAGATTCACAGTGTTGTAGAAAGCGATGGAGAAACCAAATTCAAACCTTTCCCACAGCTCTTTTTGTCTCTGATCCACAAGAGAACAGCATTCTGAATCTCGCTTTTCAGCTAAGTAAAACGGGAAGGATACCGTCATCCTCATGGTAGTTAGTATCCTGAAGATGCAGTTGAAGCACTGGGAAAGTGATTGGTGTACAAAAATACTCAATAAATGTTAGTTCCCTCTTTTTGTCTTTCTATTTTCTGCTGTCAATAATGTGAAAAATATGAGTGTGTAGAATGCAGTTTTTTTCCTGTCTCATTTCCCATACATTTTTTCCAAAGCTAAAGCTGGTATTTAGGAGGTACACAGGGCAGGAATGTGACCTTTCCAAGTTTGCTGGAATAATTACTATGGGGTTCTAACTGCAAATACCCAGCTGTTCTATGTAAGTTCATGTGTATTGGTGTGCTTTATGTACATAAAAATTTCAGGAGTCTTTTTTGTAGATATTTGTAAAGTCACTAAAATATCAAAAATTAGATTGGCAAGAACATAACAATATGGACTAACTTTCCTAGCTTTACACTGTCCACCTTGCCTTGGCACTCTACATCAGCTTTTGTCTTCTATTCTTCACCTAAGTGTGCCTTCAACCCACCTCCTTGACTTAGATCTCTGCCCATTCCATTTCTTCAACCTGGAAATCAGGTTGCCCTGAGGAAAATTTACCTGTCTTTCAAGAGCTACACAATTTTTTAGCTCCTTTGCCATATGCCTTTCATGAGTTTGGCAAACAGGCCCGTGGGCCCCTCCTTTGAGACTGGGACACACCCCATACTTGCCCCTCTCTTTTATATGATGTACATGACGCTGTGGGCAAATCCCCATCCCTGGCTAGGTTTTCTGCTCCCTGAAGACACAGTCTTCACCTTCTGTTTCTTTATTTTGTTGTGCTTCTCAGCATAGGACCTGACAGAATCAATATTTACTGCACACAACTTTATGTAAGCTTCATTTTTATGTGTGTACTTACCACCAGCAGCATAAATAAAGTCTAATGGTGGGCATTTCCTTTTAGACATTTGTTGTCTGTCTGGCTCAATCATTTCTGATATCTGCTTTCTTTTTTTCCCTAGCTACCATCACAAAACTGGGATAAAAGACGAAGTGTTGATTCTTCACTCCCAAGTGGCTTTGCTACTCCTGCAGATGAGCTACCTCCAACTCGGATCAAGGAAAGCCACATTTTGGAAGGGCTGAGAAAGCTCCAGAAGCGAAAAGTGTTACTTGAACCCTCATCAGTGATAACCAGATGGGGTTATAAAGATTGCATGAACTCAAATGAAGGAATATATTCCCCAGGAATTAAGAGTAACAGTCTCAAGGAATATCCGTCCTGCAAACCACCAGATGTGGGGAGCCCCTGCCAGGAGTCACACAAGCCATTTGTTTATGATGCGGATTCCCGTGAGGGTGCCCAGGAGAGTTCCTCTTCCATCGCACTGCTACAAGCAGTTCCACACCCCGGCTGCAGGCTGCATAGTAGTAAATTAACCCACAGTGTTTCGGACAGTCTCTTTGGCTGGGAGCTGAATGGACCACACTTTTCAGGAGGCGCAGCCTCGGTTTATCCCAGGGAGAGACCTGAAAAGCTGACTCATGCCAGCAAATGCCCCTTGGAGAGGAAGCTGCGCCCACGGGTGCAGGTGCCTCTGTTACAGCAGGACAGGGATCCACACAGTCCAGGCTATGACCACGCAGCTCTCAATCTCCAGCTTTCAGACACAGATGACAATGAGACCCTTGACGAATTGCACATCGAGAGCAGTGACGAGAAGAGCCCTTCAGACTTGTCATTGCCTGGCGACACTGACAAGTTCACGGAGAACCTGGACATCCTCATGGGATTTGAGAAATCTGAACGTGGGTCTCCTGGTGAGGAGGAAAAAGAAGTACCCACCCACTTAGAAAGTAGGCCAAAGACATTTAGTTTCATTAAGCAGCAACGGGTTGTACAAAGGACTTCTTCGGAAGAATGTATCACTGTAATATTTGATGCAGAAGATGGTGAACCTTTTGAATTCAGTTCACATCAGACTGGAGTTGTTACTGTTACCAGAAATGAAATTTCCATTAACACAGCCCCTGCTGGACCCACAGCGGAACGCACTGAACTTTTATCTCAGGGAATTGCTCATTTACATCCAGGGGCTGCCGCAAGAGACTGTCCCTTCTTAAAAAGACCTGAAGAAGAAACTGAGAAAAACATTCCAACAGGTAGTATAGATGCTATTTCCTCAGCTCCCCCTGACCCATTCAGTTCCAAAACGGTGACGCAAAGTGTCTCACAACAAAAGCTGGCTAAGCCCACACACAGTATGTCATGTCATGGTAACTTGAGATCTGCGGCACCCATGGGTATCTATCAAAAGCAAAATCTGACAAAAATACCTGCCAGGGCCAAGTCTTCACCTCAGAAGTCAAAAATAATAGAGCCTGAAGGCTCCATACTAGTCCCCTCATCTAGCCCAGTGACTGTTGAAAAATCTCCAGCCTTACCTCCTGGGAAACTTGCAAGGCTCATGAAGACTGAGAGTTCAGGGCCCCTCTGTGACGTACGACCAGATTCACACATTCCGAAGCTCCCCACACAACCCTTTCATGGCCCCAGACTGTCCAGCAGGAGAAACTGGGCTCAGTGTTCCAAAAGTCAGGCTCCAGGGTCAAAATCAAGGCTGCTCGCTGATCCTGGTGACAGTGGAGAGCCCCCCACGAGGGATAAACACTGTACTTCTGGGCCAGAGGCAGGGGTAACATCTCCTTCCCCACCACCTCCTCCAGGCCGGTCAGTCTCCCTGCTGGTCAGGTCCAGTTATGACTGTCCATCACCACCTTCATCTGGCAAGTCCGAGTCCAGGGTTCCCAGCGACACAGCAAGAACAATATCCCAGTCCCCCCTGCTGAAAGGAGGCTCTGCTCCAATCATTTCTTCTAATCAGGCCACGGCAGAAGTGCAGAAGAAGAAAGCTTCCATGACCTTCAAAAAGCCTGCTTTTCCTCATGTTCTGCCTTCCACAGAGACAGTGATTCATGCTGGATGCCCTGCTCATGCATCCTCGAGCTCATTTCCCATGATAACTCCAGGGCCTCCAAAGATCTCTCCCAAGAGAGGTGTCCCCAAAACCTCTCCTCACCAAACAGTTGGGGCCACACACGTGGACACAGGGTTGCAGGTGCCTAAGACTTGTCCTTCAACCCATGAGCCCCTGGAGATACTGCCCTCCAAGAGCACATCTCCTGGAAGAAGACAGTTGAACGACAGTGTCCATGCATCTCCCAAGCCTTTCTTCTTAGGGGCAAATGAGTCACCAGCATCTCAGGTGAGCAGTTCCACATCCTCCTTCTCTTCCTCCAAAAGCCATAGCACTCCACATGGTTATCAAAGCACTCGTGAGAAAGGACTGAAAACTCGCCTCCCAGTGGGACTCAGAGTTCTTATGAAGTCTCCCCAGTTGCTCAGGAAAAGTTCCACAGTGCCAGGGAAACATGAAAAAGATAGTTTAAATGAAGCCTCTAAAAGCAGACCTAAGCTTGAGAACTCCAGGAATCCAGCGAACCTAGAGGACAGAGGATCTGAAAGAAACTCCCTTCCACCAGGTTTACACACACCAGACAGGTCAGCAGAAGGACTTCCCTTGGAAACAGTGCCACCAGAGTCACCGGAAAGTGGCGTCACTGAGGCTGATGGAAGAAGTGGGATAGAAAACAGATCGGTGAAAAGATCCCTTTCCTCTAGCAAGCCACATCTCAAGCCAGCCCTAGGCATGAATGGCGCCAAAGCCCGAAGCCGTAGCTTCAGTGCCCACTCAGGAGACAAACCCTCTCCACCCACTGTGGAAGGGCCAGGCAAAATCCGAACTCAGATTATTACCAACACAGCAGAGAGAGGCGACTCTCTGAGCCGGCAGAACACATCTGCCGAGGGCCCCCCAAGCAACACCCACTCTACTTCCACATCTGAGAGTCTTCTCTGTACCAGGCACACTTTCTCCAGGCAAGGCTCCCTGGGGAGCACAGGCAGCACCAGCAGCCAGCATGGGAGCCCAAGCAAGCTGCCTTTGAGAACCCCCCCAAAGTCTGAAGGACTCCAAACGCAGCCTGGAACAGAAGAGCAGCAGGTTTACACAGGAGGAGAATGCACCAGTGTGGCTCTGCCTGAGGAACCTGCGAGTGACCACTGCAGGTGCCCGCCCACTCCACCAGACTGCCCTCGAGGGCCTCAGGCCCCAGGAAGGACGCTGCCTCCAAGTAGTTTAGAAACAAGTAGGACTCCCAAGCCAGAAACTTTGGGAAGGTATCCAGATGTCTCTCTAACCAGGACTGGTGCTGTAAGCCCAGAAGCTCCCCTCTCCCCCACAATTGAAGAAAAGGTCATGTTGTGCATTCAGGAAAACATGGAGAAGGGCCAAGTGCAAACCAGGTCCACCGCTGTGGAAGCAAAGCCTAAGCCTGGGCCTTCTTTTGCCAGCTGGTTTGGTTTTCGAAAAAGCAGACTTCCAGCCCTCAGCAGCAGGAAAATGGACTTCTCCAAAAGCAAATTGGAAAGAAAGGATGGGAAAGTCTTGGGGTTCGGAAACAAACAAGTGAAATCAGAAAGAAAGAAAGAGAAAAAGAAGCCCGAGCTGCAGTGTGAGATAGAAAATGAGCTTCACAGGGGTACTAAGTTGGTGGATAATTCTGACAGTGAATTACCAAGCAGAAATAGCATGAAACCGTCATCACAAGATATGTACAACCAAATGAACTTCGAATCAAGAAACAGATCCAACCCCATTACGTGTTCAACAAAAGATACCTTCATGACAGAACTTTTGAACAGGTAAGTAACTGGCAAATGGGGTGGCAGTGTTGAGGGGTGAGTATTCCCCTTTTTCCAGCTTTTCCTCCTTAAGTAGAGCCATTTGCATCCTGCACATTCAGTGTGAGTCAAGTATGGTTTTTTGCAGGTAGAAATGCAGAGTAACAGCCTTATACATTAGCCAGAATTTAAACAATGAAATAAAAATTACCAATAAAATGATAATTTAGTCCATGTTACTTTGTTAACCAAACCAATGGTCTTTGAAATTAAAGAATGGTAAGTTTTACCAAGATTGATAGAAATTCAACCCACACTAGGAACCATAAATGTACCCACATGGCATGAAATGGAAGAAAATCGCAATATGTTTTAAAGCATGCAATTTCATTGATTATACTGAGCAAATATATACTTAGAAACTTTCCAGAATAATAAATTTTCATGCCTATCTTAAACTAGGAATGTATTTAGCAATCACTGTTCAGAGGGTTTTATTTTGTCCCCTCCACAAGCAATCATAAAAATAAAAAATAAATTATGATAGCATCAAATCTAAATTGACACACTACTAGAATATTTGAAGAGTTGATCAAGGCTGGTGAATCACACTTACCACTCAAAGGTGTAAAGACAAAGAGCTCCATGCATACTTTAAACCTTAAAGGATGAGGGAAGGAGTGTGATTGAAGAGGAGCAATGTCATTTATCAGAGGAATCACTTTCTACCTGCAGAGTTGATAAGAAAGGAACTCAACAGACAGAAAGTGGATCAAATAATGTTTCCTGCAAGAACATGTTAAAGGGCAGTTCCCAGGGCTCCTGTCTCACTAGCAGCTCCATCAGCACTCAAGGAAGCCACAAGAAAAGCATCAAAACCAAAGTGGATATGGAAATATCCAGAGACTCCCTGGTAAGTTGTCTGCCATCCTGGTTATAAAGTGCTTCAACCTGAGATATTCCGGCTGGGTTCTTTCTGCCTTTTGCTAATAAGATATGGCTAAAGGATACCGGAAAAAGCTAAAGGAAAAGATGTTTTTTAAAAGAGAGAAATGTTGATGACAGCTGCAAGGGAGTTGGCCGCCTTGAGGCATGCTGCTCTTTTCAGTCTATTTTCAGAACAATGGTATAATCGCAGTGCAATGCAGTCAAATGACGCTACCAGTGTCATTTTTAAATTATACCTTGTGCTGGAAATTTATTTTTATGATTTCCAACATCACCAGCAACAAAAAGGAATAAATGTAATTTTAGAAATAAAAGTACAAAACAAATTAAGAGAATTCATTTTTTATCAGCTACTCTGATGATTTAAGTGTCATTTATTTTTTTATAAAAATTGTTTGTATCAGTTCATCTTACCTAGGCAGTATTAATCCCCAGAATTACTTTTGGAACTTGGAGTTCTGTTATTTAGTCTTTCATTTATGAAATCCAGAATTTAGGAGTAGATGTTCTCTAAAAATATAAATAGTAAGTAGGGGCTGTAGCTCATGTTAGAGCACAACACTGTTGGTTCCATCCCCTGCACTGAAAAAAAAGTGTAACAAAAAATAATTAAGCATTTCTATATTTCTCTAGAGTATGCTAGGTTCAGGTAATTATTTTTCAATTACATTTACCCGCCCTAAAATTCATCACATGCTTATATAATTGATTTGATGGTATTCATTGTTCCCTTTATTAAGTTTTAAACTACATAAACCAAAAAATGTCTACAGAATTTGCTGTGCATATGTCTCTTTATCTACTATTAACAAACTTATAAAATGTAGTAAGTATGTGCTGCCATGTCAGAGAGAAAAACTTGAAATATGAAGTAATTATGCATATTTTCTGATATGTTTTAAGGAGATTCTAAGTAATCATGGTTGGACTTATTAATCATAATTATTTGTTGATACTTAACATTGCTTGGATTAGAGTTTTATAGGTACTGCTAAATTTAGAAAATTGCAATTGAAGTTGTTTTACTCAAGTAAGTCTTGACTCCAAAGAGCTACCAGACTTTTCTTTCCAGTGCTTTGAAATCACAAGCAGATTATGTTCACTGCAGAATTTTTTACTTTTTCTTCCCTTCTTTGCTTTTGGCTTCCATGTTATCATTACTTCTTTGAAAACACAGATATTCCCTGCATTATAAAACCACAAATTATGAGCACATCTAAGGCTGCCCTTGTAGTGTCACTGAAAGGGAAGAGAGAAAAGGAACATGTGGAAATGTGCAATATGCCAGAAATTCAATCCAGCTGATGGAAAACTTCGATAGCCTGGTAGAACCTTATCAGAGGCTCTCCATTTAACTGTACCCCATTTAGTTTGATTCTGACAGCTTATGGTATATCTTCACTGTACAGAAGCACCAGAAAACTGAAAAGGCCCTGTATTGCCTTTTACAATACCATTTTTACTTTCTTATTACTTATTAATGCTAAAGTAGTTTACTGTATTTTACTTCTCTAGTTTGCAGTCTTTCACAGAGTAATAATAAGGGTCCATTGGTCTTTCTGGAATATCCCCAAGAAACACTCTTATTATTTTCTGTGAAGCACAGAGACTCCCTAACACCCCTAAAATACATAATCAGTAGGGATATGCTAATTCTAGTTAGCTGCAAGAAGGAATTAGTCATGCTGAGAAGCTTTTCCACAAAGAGGAACATTAGCACCCTAGATAGATGACCAGCTACTCATTTTTTTGAACATGTAAAACGCAGTGTTTTTTGTTGCATGTCCATAATCATCAGTGTGGTTTGGGCTAAAATTACTAATTTCAGAAAGGACATTGCTACAGTCTCCTTTCAGACTACTATAAGAATAGCAGTAGAAACCCACTTATTGTATGTTATCAGTCTGTATAGGAAGAAGATTAGATAAAAAATAAGATGCATTCTGATACCATAGCATATTGATGTGATTACTGGTGAACTTCTTAAAATTCAGATTAAGAAAATTCTCCTTGAGTAGGGCTCAAGGCAAATTTGTTCTCTGCTTATTTTAAAGTGTGTTGCAAAGGTTTTTTTCTCATACCGTAGTAATTATTTTGGATGGAAACAATAGCTATATGTAATGTATTACATATCACACTTTTTCCATGAATAAAACTACAATTCTAAGTCCTTGTATCATAACATACCAGAATTCCTTGCCCTTGAATAGACTAAGGTAATAGTCATGAGAGTTCTACAGCTTTTTAATTATTTTGATGTACAGTGAAAATAGAAAGATTAGCTCCATGTATAACAAATTCCTTTATATAGCAAAACATTTTGTTCACTCATAACTACATAACTGTTTGTAGTGTTAAGATAGATTCTAAAATATATATAAAAACCTCAGATATACTTTGCAGAATTAAATCTTTCTCCTTTTAGAACCTTAATTAAAGACTTTTGTACCCATTTCTGCAATCATTTATGCATCACTTAGCTCCAATTTTTGTGTAATTTAGACCAAGGACCATGTTATATTGTACTTACAGTGATTCAATACAGTTGGATTAAAAGAGGGGAAAGACATCCCCTAGAAAGATAATCTCTGCATTAAGTCAAACAGAGCTGCACTCTGCTTGCTACACATTATAAGTTCTTCCTTCCTGTGAATTGAGATAATTTTCTGAAATGCAAAGTGTCAAAGAAAGACAGCTCCAGGCTCCTATTTAATACCACTGGGAAAAAACCCCTAAAAAATAGTCACAAAATTAAAAAGATCAAAACTTTCATCATGCATGTGAGAGAGATGGCTATTTTAATATGGGTGTTTTAATTTAAAGTATGTCACATAGTCTGAAAAAAATCACATCGGCAAGTAAAAAATCATCAAATGCTATCCCATTAAAATGATATTCTGGTGATGAAATAGCAGAAAATAGTATAATAATTACACACAATGTTATTATCTTATTAGGTTGTGGAGAATGTAATAATTCCAACATCCCTAATTGAATGAGTCTCTTGTAAATGCTATTCTGATGCTCATAAGAAGTGTGCATATTTTGACATCCTTTTACAGTTTTCTAAATGACTAACTTTTCCAAAGATCAGGCCTTCTAGTTTTCTCTCACAGAATCATTCCCTACCTCATGTAGATTGGTTATGTTCTTTTACTTTTAAATAAAATTGGGCATCAAAAATGTTGATTTCTTGGAAAGCCATTACTCTTAGAGTACTTCAGAGAAAAAAAATATGTGCAAAATTCAAATGAAAGTTGTCTCTAAACATGGGGTTTAATTATAAAATTCTATATAGATCACAGTGGTATATTATTTTCCCCCTTTTCCCTCATGTGTCTCTTGTAAGCTCATTTCTTCCCAACCTTCCTCCAGGTAAGAGTTAACAGGATATGATGCCTGTAATGAAATTTAATGGTGACTTGTTATAGGCTGGCATTTGGAGCAATTCTCTGCCACAACTGCAGAGACACGAAAAACATCACTGGAAGACGAAGTACTGGCAACAGACTTCAAATAAAAAATAGCAAGTAGTTGTCAGCTATGAGTCACCTGCTAGTTCTTATCAAGTGGGACATTGCTCACATTGATTTGGATGTGTTTCTGGATACCAGGGACTAAAAAGTTCTAAACTTGTATCCCTCTCTCCAGCCTTTTCTGAGCCCAACACTTACCAGCTGTCTTGGTCTAATGGCCACTCTCACATTCTCCTGTAGTTCTTTACCAAGAGTGGGGGTGTTCCACTTCTGCTCATCTTTGGAAAACTGACCCAGCATCATCTACCCCCCAGGAAGATTCTCATGTCCCAGATGCTGCATGATTAGGAGTGAAAATTAATTTAAATTTAATCCTATGAAAAATAATAATTAGCGAGGGGATCTGCTGCCAAAATAAATTATGCCCCTCATTTCCATAGGCAAATGGACTTTTACAAAAGTATTCACTGCTTTCCTTTGAAATCTATTTGTGTAGATAATTAGTACTTATGCATAGCATTTTAAGAGAATCCACCATTTTCCATTTCCCTATAGATGTTGCATCCTGGGCTTTTAAATTCAAAATTCCACCCACAGGTCATCTGTGGGTCACATTTTCTTTCCTAAATGTGATAGTTGGAGAAACGGTGGGGAAAAGTTCCACAGAACTTTCCACAGAGGGAATAGTTAAGAAGGAAAATAGTTGTACATATATGCACATACTGACCTGCACGTATATGTGACTGTGTGCACAGAAAATTTTCTTCTTAAATACAGTGGTGTCATTTATTAACATGTCAAATATTGCTTCCATAGCTCATAGTCAGACAAGTTTCCCAGCCAGTGTTGCCACTTATTGTATGTGTGATTACTTGAAGAGAACTCTTTGTACACCAGAATTCTGATATGTAAAATACTGTGACTTTATGAGATTTTCTTTAGAGTTCCATTTGAGGCCAAGTGGTCCAGTCCCTGGGGGATTCCAGTCGAGATTTAGGACTTTTTTGATGTAACAAGTCTAGAAAAAAAACATGGGTTTCTCCGGGGCATCTGAAGATGATAGCTGCAGCAGTATGGAGTACTCTAAAAAATGGAATATAGCAATGAAGAGTATCTAAAACTAAAATCCTTCGTGACTTTGTACTGATCTCCAATCCTCCATCTCCAAGTCCTCGTCCTTTAGGAGAACTATTCCTTAATATCTTGATTCTTTACATTGATACTTCACAGGCTTACAGAGATGATAATTCAACTAATCCCAACAGTTTACCAGAATATCCTTGCAAGTTTAAAATGATTACATTTAATACAAAGAAAATGTTGTTTTACACTGACAGATAGCTAGTAGTGTGGAACAGCTTGCCATAAGGGCTGAGATGAACTAAAGATAAAAATTCCTTAATGTTTGTATAAATGAAGACAGAAGACTTCTGGAGGATAGTTAGTAGAAATTAAAGATTTGGAAGACCCACCCTTCCTCAGGGAGTTTTGTGTTGCAAGCAGATCTCTGAACTCAGTGGAGCTTGGAAGGCAAATAAGCATCCTTGCTCATGTCCATAGGGTTTTTCTTCCCCTTTCTTTCATTCTTTCTCTCCCTGTGGAGGTCCTAACCAACAGAGAAATGCCCACAGAGCAGACAGCTAATGGGAATGAAGTGGCGAGGCATGGCCTCTGGATCCTGAGCATTTAACAATCTTTCTTTGTAAGGGCTGAGGTAGCTGCTTGCATCCCCTCCTGTGTCTGTCATCCAGCTATCAGCACGGTACAGATTAAGCATGAGTTGCATTCTACTATTGGAGCCACAGTTATAAAATGTAAATAACTGGTCTTATCCCATTAAATGTGAAAAATAGGAGGGAAAAAGTAGAAAGCTAAATCTAGCTCAAGGTCAGTATGCGACTGTATGACTTTCTACACTGCAAGTCTAAAATAATGGTTTCTTCATATTCAACTCTAGCCTCTAAGCAAAGCCCCTGACAGCCCCTGACTGATGTGCCTGAGCAGGACTCATTGCATTGCACAGCTCATGGCATTATTACTGGCTGCCCGGCTGACCAGCCAGAATGTATTTTAAAGGAGCAATGTGGGGTCATTCCTCAGCAGACCTCACCTGTATTAATAGTGAGTCTGAGTCCATACAAACATAGTCAAGTAGAAATTGGAAAAGTCCCAAATTCCTCCCCAGTGAACATATATCTAGATGCTAGCTGTGTTTGAATCTCAACTCCACTACTTGGACAATTGCTTATTTTCTCTGCTGCTTTGGCTGCATCCTTTCATCTAAAATGGAGCAAACAATAGCACCTACCCCATAGCATTGTAGAGAGAATGATGAGATCCAGTATGTAAAGAGTTTACAGAAGCATGTAGCAGGTGTTTACATTTTGGTTAGTATTGTTCTGTTTTCTGCAGTACCAGAGATTGGACTCAGGACCCTGTGCTTGCAGGGCAGGCACAGTGCCACTGAGCTAAATCTCTGGCCATTGGTTGGTATGTTGATATTGACGTTACTCCTGCCCCTTGTTTGGTAGGTAGGGGGCAGGTTTTCATGTCAGTGCTGCTACTTATACACATGTTCCCACTTTAAGGGAACTTCTCAAAATTCTAATCTGTGAAAAACTGTGACTTCATGAAACCTCTACAGCTCCATCTAAGGCTAAGTGGTCCACTGCCTTCGGATTTCAGCTGAGAATTAAGTAGAATGCTTTTAATGTAATATGTCTAGAAAAAAATCTGTCCCTCTTCTAGTTCACTGAGTGCACATCATAGTTATCTTGGTTCATGGTACAAAGAGTGAAAAAAATCATTTTCTTAGCGAGTTTCATTCCAGGAAAGTATTAGGAGATCTAAGTGTGTGTGTGTGTGTGTGTGTGTGTGTGTGTGTGTGTGTGTGTGTGTGTATTGTCTGTATTAAAATAATGTATGGTGGAAGTCTCAGAGTCTGGAGGAATTATACCTTCTCAGACTTTAATTTTTTCTATCAGACCTGTGCTACTGACTCATTTTAAAAATTAAAGCTATTATCTCTAAAATCTTGCACAGAATCACATACTGTATAAATACTCTCTTTTAAAGCTATAATTACACTTCTGTAAATATGGCCTTGTATTTAAAAGTTGTAATAAACTCAAATGGTAAAGTGAAGGGAAATAGATATAAAAATTAAATACATTCCTTTACTCACACATGTATATACATGGGCACATTTATACCCTACCCATTTATTATAAAATGTACCATTATTCTGAGGATTGCAAAAGATCTTTTGTAATAAAATGAATTTTAACTAATGCTATTCTCTCACTGGTACAGGTAAAAGAGGCAAATGAAAACATACAAGAGGATGAAGATACAATTCCAGATTCTGCATTTCAGAACGATGTCACAGGTAAAACTTCATTTCTTAAGATATCTTTAATTGTGAGATGTTTTCTCCATGAAAGTTCTTTCAGAGATGATGCATTCCTAGAGACCATGTGTTATGCCTCCATCAGTCAGGGCTGTTTAGCTTTATCTCTTAGACATTGGCCACTACCATTTAAAAAGTGGGTCAAAATAATACTTCTGAAGAAAACATAGGTATGTGCCAAGGAGTGCAGTGAGAACTGATGGGAACTTAGTACTTGTCAGCATAAAGTGAGAATGAGACTGGTTGTAAATAACTTGTTTCTGGGCAGAAATCATATCTGAATTGATCCAATTTTTATAGTTGTTTTAAAAAGCAGAAAATACCTATTGGTTGGAAATATGGGATGGTGGCTTTCTTAAAATGAACATGTTTTAAATTGCATGTTTTTTATGAATAGAACCAAATAGAATAAGTTAATATGCCTTGTCAAAATTCTAAGCTTATTTTCTTCGTCATTTCTATTTAGAGTCACAAGAATAGTGGACCTGTCTCTGAATTTAGGGAGAAAGGGACTCAATACAAAAGGACTTGGCTAACCTTTTGTAGCCAAGAGGTAATTATAATGGATGAGTTATGAGGAATTATGATCCTTGTCTGGGGAGACTGAAGAGGTGATAATTTTAACACTTCCAGGCTATTTGGATGCTTGTAGAATTAGTAGTCTTCCTCAGATTATAAAATTAGCTGAGAATGTGAGTGTGTTGCTTGTTTTCCTTTACATGAGACACCAGGGGATAATGGAAGTATTCTCTCAGTCTTTTCTGGATGTACTGGGTAGTGTTGAACAGAATTTTCCAAGATAATAATAGCATTTCTGGTTTGTGGGATAGTCCATGTCCATTGCTCTTGCCTGTCGCTGGAGTATCTTTTGCTGCCAACCTTTGGCACCCCGTGAGTCTTAGTGCTATGTCGGTATCTTTTCGTTCATGTAGTAGTGTACCCCACAGTCATCTGAAAACTATAATTTATAATTTATCCTAGTGAGTTGTTGTTACTCCACAGCTTAATGAGACTAGCAAGCCATTATTACTCTTTTTATTTATAATTGGGAATATAAAAATCTTAACAAACAGCTGAATGAGTATAGTCTGAATAAAATTATTCCAAGAAGACATCCATTATTATAGTTGTCAATGTGAAATGCTTAAATTGGTATCAGTTCTGTGTAGTTAGCTACTGTGCAAGTTAAATATTGTTCAGCCATTAAACATGACATTATGTGAAGCCCCGCTGACTCATCATTTTTCCATAATGAGGTGTTCTTGGGCCTGTAAAGTAATATAAAGGCAGAAATTTTGTTCTAAATATTTTAATAGTCTAGCACTACTTCAGATCTGTGCCATTAATATGCTAGCTATTAGCCATATGTGGTTATTTCAACTTAAATTAATTAAAGCAACATAATATTAAAGTTTTAGCTCCTCGGTTGCATAAGAACATTTTGAGTGTTCATTGGCTACATACTCTGTTTGTTCTACATGACTCTCCTTCATTATCCTTCTGTTGAACAGTGCTGCTTTAGATTCCTCTGCTGGAAGTAAAATTGGATCATATTTGTGGCAATGATTTGGCTTGGCCCTCAGATTATTGTAGACTTACCTCCTCAAAGTCACAGAATTGACACAAATAAGATGCCCTAGGCCACATGTAGTGGCTCATTCCTATAATCTCAGCACTTGGGACGTTGAGGCAAGATAATTGTCATGAGTTCATGACCTACATAGTTAGTTCAAGGCCAGTCTGAACTAATAGTGAGACCTGTCCCCCAAAAATAAAAAAAGATGCACTGGACACAAGTCAATACACAGAAATCAGACAAGTCATTACTTAACTAATAAAATCTCTTAGTTATTTCATGCTACTAAGTCTCAAACCAAAAGAAAAAAAAAAGGTGTTCATCAGCTCATTAATGTTGTCAGAAGCCTTGGCTCATTTTATGTCTACTTAGCCAGCATTATCATGTTGGCTCTTGTCCTATGCTTGCTGCCATGAGCTGTGAGTTGATTCCTGCCACTCTAGGGATCTCATTCCCATATGAGATGAAAAATATAAGGAAAAGAATAAAAGCTCCAGCAAATTCACCCCTCACCACAGGCTCCACCTGACATGTACTGGTGAGAAATGGATCTCACAGTCATTTCCTGAGAAGTGTTCTGGAGAGATATATTGCTCTCCACTCTCTATTTTATGAAGTAGCAAAAAAAGAGAGTTGAGAATGGCTCCTGGGCTAGCCAGTCAATATGACTGCCTTTTTAAAGTTCCTCTTTTTAAGACTGAATGCAACTAATCAAAGTTGGCTTGTTATTTATCTTTATTTCACAAGAAAGTCTGAGAACATGCATTTCATCCTCTAGTAATCCTTTGTTCTTCAGTTATCTAAGCAAAGTGTTAAACATACATGCTTGCATATATGCTTACAATTGTAGTATATTCTTCCAAGCAAATATCAACTGATGGCCATGGATGTAGTGAACCAGCACAGTGCCTGTCTGACAAGTACAAGACCCTGAGTTCAATTCCCATTACTGAGAAAGATAAATATATTTATATCAGTTGATGTCTTTGACAGACGAGAACAGTCAAGAAAATTATGAATCTAAATGTTCACATTTCTCTAGGTAATCATGTTCATTTAATCCAAATGTCAGTTAATTGCAAAATATTGATAACTACACCTGTTGTTCTATATTGAAATTCAAGACTTATGAATTAAAGTAATACCACTAGATTTTGGTCTCTAAAATTTTCCAAGTAAATGTCACACAGCTGGGTTACTAAGTAAAAATTGAATGACTAGACAAACATAACTTAAAACAAACATACAAATGATCACAACTGCCATATTTCTAATTTTCTACTTAACTATAACAGATTCATCCTATATATTATATTACATACTAGAGTTAAATAATTAGTAGGAATTTAAATACCATTGTCTAGTATTGAAAACATCATGCAATGGTAAGCATCAACAATAATTCCCTAAAAGAGACAGAGGATTTGAAAATTTTTAAGAGGAGAAAATGTCCTTTAAGGAATTTGAAAAAGAAGCCAAAAATAATTCAGTGGTATCTACAAAAAGTAAGTTGCATAGAGGAGTGTTATAAAGTAAAGGATACATGGGATGGGGGTTTAGCTCAGTGGTTCCAAGGTCCACAGTTAGATCCCCAGTACCACATAGCACAGTGCTGGGTGTGGTAGCTCACACCTATAATCTCAGCACTCAGAAGGCAGATGTAGGAGGACTGCTGTGAGTTTGAGGCCAGCCTGGGCTGCATAGTGAGTTCAGAGCCAGTCTGAACTACAAGAGAGAGCTTGTCTCAAAAAATAAATAAATAAATAAAGAAGTGAAGGGTAAATGTTACTTTCTCTAGTCTAAGTGAATAACAACAAAAAAAAAAATCTATACAGCAGTCAAGTGAGCAAATACTCCAGTACCCTGTGGTTTAATGAGAGCTATTGACTCTTCCCGCTTTGGTTAGGTATATACTCCTAGTCTTTGCTGCAGGAGCCAGAAGGGTTCCTGCCATCAGAGCGCATACAGTGTGACGAAAGGCATCATCTAGCTCTTAATGATTCAGCTTTCTGTGGATACCTCTGTGAAAATGTCTTGGGGCTTCCCTCTCCTTCCTATCCTAGAAAGTAATACTACCTCAGAGAAGTCCCACTAGCCCATCTATTGTCTACCTTCTATTCCTTTCCAGCCAGGGCACACCTGCCAGTGGCTACTAAACAGCTGATTTGCCCATAGTAACAAATTAAACAGGTACATTTTCAGGTTACATAGATAATAAGGAGCCATCCAGTAAAGTTACTTGTAGTTAAGATGAAACCTTTAGAGCTGTAAGTTTCAGGCACTCAGATGCCTGTTTGAACAAATTATGGGGTGAGGAAGAAAGGACAGGATCAAGGTTACCTCAGATAATGAGCAACTCAAGAAGCAGTGCACAAGAAGAGTGCTGCCTTAAAGGTAAAACTGAGATGAAACTATATTGAAAATAGAGGTGATTTGGATACATGGACAGACATACAGAACTGTCCAAGGTTAAGTTTCTACCCTCAGCTGATCTGTACTAAAGGAACACAAGCAGATTTTCTGTATCACTGAAGTAAGTCAAGGAAAATAAATTTTGAGAGTTATTGAGAAATATGTAATTAATTTCAATGACATGTTTAGTTTTCTGTTTTGCATAATATAAACTTTCACTACCCTCTATTTAGACAATTAACCTTGAGTAACTTTTTGGGAAAGTGTATTTAACTTTGACTAATTTGTCACTGCTACATTTATAAATAAATAGCTGGTTGCCAACAAAGTATGTTTAAGTATAATTAAATTTTTTATGAAATACAACACATCTAGAATTTTTCTTCCCCTGAATTTAAACCCACAAAGACAGAAGAGCTCCTAGTACTATAGCTACTGATCAATTAAAAGTTCTTGATAATTGTGTATCTTTTTGAATTCAATATTGGTACAATTTATATACATCTCACAATCACACATAACATTGGGGAATTTGTACCAATATATGACACAAGTTAATTTTCATTTTTACCCATATCCCTACCCACCCTCACCTCCCCACCCCCTATATACATGCCTTTTTATTTTCTTTCTGTATCATATTTATTCCTTCCCCTCATTATATTCCCACACCAAATTTCCTATAATTGTATATCTTATTTAAGAATACTACTAATTTTTCCCACAGAACATTTGAAGAAAGTTGAGATATTTAATGTAGAGGAAATGGAGTTTCTATTTAGATGACATAATTTTTCCCTCCATTACCAGGGATTGAACTCAGGACCTTGGACTTGCAAGGCAGGCACCAGAACCACTGAGCTAAACCCTGCTCCTAGGATTTCTGTTTAAAATAAAATTAAACCACCTGCCAGAAAGTTGCCAGATGCTTCACAGATTTTTGAGTAGAGAACTGTTTGAGTCAAATGTCATGGTTTGAATATTCCACTGACATATTTAGCTTAATTGTGGAACAAGAGAGCTCTTGAGGATAAATAGAAAATGTTGGTGGGAGACACCAATGTGCTCTTTACAACTTAAGTTTAGGAAGTTTGAGAGACTGTCAGCATACTGAAAATTACTTCGATAATAGTAGTGGAGGGCAGGAATATGATGGTGTGTTTTTTATGATTCAGATCCCAAATTAATATGTCCTGGGATGATTTCTCTTTTGCATTTTTCTGAACATACAAAATGACACCTAAAAAGTACTGTAGGATAGTTTGGTCAAGAACATTTCCACCAGGTACTGAATTTGCCCATTTATAACTAACAACTCATGATGAATTCCAAAAGAAAAGTACTCTGAAATATAATCTCTTGAAATTAGACCTATGGAAAGAGGACCATATGATTCCTTTTTACCAGCAACTGAAAATAATATTAAACTCCAGTCATGGAATATCTCCTATGCACCAAGTCTTACATTCCTCCTCTTTTCTCTTTCTTTTGGTGCCCATTCTTCTGGTTAATCATCTGTCCACTTGCTACTGTGTTCTCTTCCAGAGGTGATCACCATGTAAGATTTGATGGATGTGTCTGTATATCCATGACTCCCTTCCTCTGTTTTTTAACTAACTAAAGCATTATAGATTTAACAGTGTTGAAAGTATGGCTTTGCTCCACTTATGAAATATTGTTCTGTATAGATTGCACAAGAAAGTTAAATTCATTTTTATTCAGTAGGCTTTATTAACCATTTCTACAAGCCACACCCTGTGTCAAATACTGGGCATACTGAGGTAAATAGGACTTAGTATCCACCCTCTACGCTCCAGGTTAGCAGAGAGACCAAGAAGCAAACAGCTAACTTGAATACAGTGTGCCCCTGATGGAAGTGTTCTCTAACTTGTATGCATATGAAGGACCAAGGTGAGAGTCCAGCTTTGGGAGAGCTGTGCGCATTGATGATTATCCTTAATGAAAAAAGGAGTGTAGCTTATAAGTGTTTTTTTTTCATTTAGGCCAGTGATTCCTCAAACTTTCTACCCATCAGAATCACTAAAGATGGCTTAAAAAATGCTTACACCCGAGTCATACCCTGTGTAGTTTAAACGGAATACATCAGCTCGGGGGCCAAGTCTTAGTATTTCTTAAGGATTCCCAGGAGATTCAAATGTGCAGAGAAGCTTGGGAACCAACTGACCCAAGGAACAGGATTTCATCAGCAGGAGAGAGGTCTCCTCAAACTAAGAGAAGTAGTGGAGCAAAGACCCAGAGATAGGAAGAGGCAGGGTAATTAGCAAGAGACAGGCTTGGCTGCAGTAGAGGATATATTTTGAGGATAAAGTACAAATAGAATTGAGTTTAGGTTAGAACCAGATATTAGAGACCTTGGAAGCCAAACTTAAATATGTGAAATCTGTAGACAGCATATAAGGTATGGAGATTTTTAAAAGATGATCAATCTGCTGGGCATGGTGGCTCACGCCTGTAATCCCAGCACTCTGGAGGCAGAGGCAGGAGGATTGCTGAGTTCGAGGCTTGCCTGGGCTACATAGTGAGCTCAGAGCCAGCCTGAACTACAAAGTGAGACCCTGTCTCAAAAACAAAAAAAGATGATCAATCTGATAAGAAGTGATTATTCAATTAATATGATAGTTGCATTTAGTTTAGTTTTTTTTTTTTTTTTTTTTTTTTTTTTTTTTTTTGAGACAGGGTCTTGCTTTGTAGTTCAGGCTGGTCCTGAGCTCACTATGTAGCCCAGGCAAGCCTCAAACTCAGCAGTCCTCCTGTCTCTGCCTTTTGAGTGCTGGGATTACAGGCGTGAGCCACCATGCCTGGTGCATTTAGATTTTTTAAGAAAAAACTTCATTTTCTCTTATTTAGGCTTAGACTAACCAAATGTTTGTTGAAAAACTTTTTCCACAGCAATGTGGTGCTCTGCTGAACAGTCATGAATTCATATAAAATAATGGGCAGTCTAGAGTTGATGGGCATTTGGGTTTTTTCCAGGATTTATCTATCACAAATTGAGCTGCTATAAACATGAGTGCACATATGTCTCTGGGATATGAATCTTGTAATTCTTTTGTGTATATACCTAGCAGAGGAAGAGCAAGTTCAAATAGGACCTCTAATCCTAGTTTTCTGAGGAATCTCCACATTGATCTCCATAGTGATTGTACCAATCTGCATTCCCATCAACAATAGAGAAGGGTTCCTTTTTCTCCACAGCCTCACCAGCATTTGTTGCTGGCTAATTTTCAAATAGCAGCTATTCTTCAGGGAGTGAGATAAAATCTCAGTGTTGATTTCTTCTGACCAGTAACGTTGAGCATTTCTTCATATATTTCTTAGCTGCTTTTACATCTTCCTCTGAAAAAATGTCTGTTCATTTCAGATACCCATTTTTGAATTGGGTCTTTAAATTTGGGGAGCTGATTTTTTAAAGCTCTTTATATAGTCTAGGTAGTAGCCCTTTGAGGAACAGCTGGTAAAGATTTTTTCCCCATATTGTTGGATGTCTTTTCGCTCTGCAGGTGGTTTCTTTTGCTTTGCAGAAGCTTTTTAATAAGATGAGATCCCATTTGTTGATTTCTTCTGCTAGTTCTCATGCCACAGAGGTTCTGTTCATAAAAATGGCGTATTACACTGCCATAAGGAATGATCTTTTTGCGTCATATATACTCAAATGGACATACCTTAAAGACATACTAATAAGTGAAATAAATAGGTCACAGATGTGTATGTATTTTATCTATTCCCTGGTATGAGAAACTGAAGATACAAATGAGTTCTAGGATGCATGATAGATATGGTGAAATAGTAAATATTCCAAGGGAAATGGGGTTTAGAGGTAAGAAATGAGGGGAAAGAAAAAAATTTGATGGTTAATAAAAAGGAAACAAAGCTTGTTTGTATAGGGGCAGGGGTTGTAGGGTAGGTAGGGAAGGGGGAAATGAGAATTAAATCATTTCATATACTGATACAAGTTCTCAGTATTGAGTATAATCATATGTACCAATACAAATTCAAATTTAACAAAAAAAGATGGGCAATTTGGAATACTTAAAGGCTAGTAAAGGATTCCCCACCCTGAAAGAACTTCCCTGCTAGTCTTTTAGTTCTTTTCTGAGGGTCCCACCCATTGGTGACTCCTTTGATTTAAGACCCTCCAGTTACTTGTTGGGATATAGATGGTCTCTGGAAGGACCGTGCCAAACATCATTGGGTAATAACAGCAATTCATTTTTCAGATGAACATGCACCAGACCATAAAAGAACAAGCTCTAGGGTAGGAATATTATCCTACTTGGGAACTGAGAAGTGTAAGAAGGAAAAGGTTGCCATTTATGAAAGATAGGGTGGTAGGCTACCAGTCAGTGACTTCCCAGGGGGAGAGGCAGATGAGCAGTCCAAGGGAGTATTATGAAAGGAAAGAGGACTCCAAACACATAAAAAGTAGAACACATTAAGTAAGTTTCACTTTTGTTCCACATTTTCCCAAGGCTTATTTCTCCAAAGTCTAAAGCTAGAGAAGCTGAAATAGCTATTTAGTGGCTTGTTTTGCACAGACCTCTCAATTTTCCTAAAGGCAACTAATTCACTTCAAGTTAAACAATGTGTCTATGCTGTCTGACATAGTAAGAAACGAGTGAGAGTCAAAGTAAGGTGAACAGCAGAGTGCCTCACGCCAAAATCCTGAAAGCTGCGGAGGTAACAGAAAGTTCTGGAAGAGGTAAAACAGTGATATGTATAACAGTACTGTGTTCTGACAATTAAAAGCTTTCTATACACTGGGCATTGGCCAGCTTAGATGCTTTATGTATATTGCCTTGTTTTATCCTCACACCAGCTTGTGAGTGTGGCCACCGTTTTCAGCTGAGGAAATGATGCAATGTAAAGCAGTGTGACTGATGAGTAGTAGAGCCTCCATTGCAATCCACAGTCATCAGCAGATGTGAAATAAAGCTGAACAAGTACGCTAAATGGTGGCTAGGTATTTTTGGATCACCTGCAGGTCCCAAACACCAGAACCCTTGGCCCGCAGACAGTGAGTGACAGGGCCTGAGCTTGAAGTGCACTTGGGCACGTCATCTGAGTGCTGGAGCTCTGAGAAAAGAGCAGACAGGAACAGCCTCAAGGGCAGGTTGTGAGCCCAGAATACCACCTCTGTTTAGCCAAATATTTTATGTTCATCAGAATCAAAAATCTACATTTTTATTTGACATACGGTATATTTTTAAATGTGGGCTCAGTTCTATATAAAAAAAGTAAGTCTTCAGAGCCTTTGTTTTATCTGGCAATATGTTAAATTATAATTTTAAGATCTTTTACAGAATGGCACACCTAAAAGTATAGAATATATATAAAACTCTGTACAGTTCCTTAAAAATATAGCTGAGCTGCAGGCAAGGGATTCATGAAGGGCTAGGAGAAGCCAGAAAGCTTCACTTCTGTTCACAGGGACGAGAGAATGTTATGACTGACATTTGCATAGGACCTCTGCTCTGCCCCTAGTGACCTGGAACTTGGATGACTGTCCTAATTTGCTTCTTGTCTTGATTTGATTGGACATACTGGGCCAGTTGATTGCCCACCTGGACTCTGGTATTAGGCAGCTAAACTGCTGACATAATTAGAGCTACAGGCCTGCTCTGACCAGGGTGCAATATCAGCTCAATGGTATAAAAAGGAAAGACATTGCCCTCCCACTACTACAGCATAAAGGTAAATTCCAAAAGGCTTGAGTTACAGACTTTCACTGTAAGAGGAAGACTTTGATGATCAGAACCCGATTTCTGCCTCAACTTGCTCTTAACTCTTGGTACAGGGAAAAAAAGGAAAAAGCAAAGAAAAATGTCTCCACTGAAGACCAAATCATTAGTTTAACTCAGATATCTTGGGGATCTAACTGACTTTCTTTGTATTTCTTAATCTCCCAGCTTGAAATTGTCAAATAGTTCAAGTTTTATTGAGAATAATAGGATATAAACAAAGCAAGAATAGAAAACTGTTGATTTTTTAAACAGTGATTTTTTTTTAAAGTTAAACAGTTAAAATCAAGTATATGAGGATGTTTCACACAGAGTATATTTGGAATTTATTATAGTGAAAAGTTGAAAAGCGCACTTAGGTCAGAATGCTCCCAAAGTGTGGCAGAACCCACATAAATGCCACCCTGAGGTGCCCACTCTAAACTTTACACACAAGTAAACTTCCAAGAATAACTAACTCATAATAGAAAATCACTAAAATTATGAGGGAAAAGTGAGTGAGGAAAAAAGAGCATTCAGTAAAATGAGTCCTAAAAAGACAGCACAAGTAAGAATTGTCTGATATAGTAGTATATCTAAATAAACAAAAATGGAAATCAAAGTTAACAAAGGAACAGTTGAGCAATCAGATTGGAGAAAGAACAAAATAGGACTTTAAGAAGTACAAGGTAGATAATATTTATCTCAACTGGAGATAATTACTAATAAAGTTGAGAAATTACACAAAATGCATCCCAGAGAAAGTGAGATAGATAACATGAAAAAGAAGTTAAGACACATTGAAGAAAAGATAATCAAGTCAACATATATCAGTCTGCAATTCCAAAAGGAATGAATAGAATAAATATAATATTAAAATAGATAATTTTAAATTGTGCAGAATTGAAGAAAATTGCTGACCCACAAATTTAAAAGGTCAAATTAATACTAAGCAAGAAAAATAAAAACAAATCTACACATAGGCACATCTTAGTGAAAATATGGGATACAAAAGATAAAAGAAAGATATTAACACAAAGCAGTAAGTAGTCAATATTACCTAGTAAAGAATGACAGAGAATGGTAGTGAACTTCTCTATGGCAACAATGAAATCCAGAAGACAATGGAATGATATCTTCAGAGTGATAGACAAATTAATTAATAGTCTGGAAAGGAGAGTTCAGAGAAATTGTGCTTCAACAAGGGAGGAAAGGAAGTAATGACTTCTTTTAAAGCAAAACCAAAATGAAAACAAAATTTAGTATTTTTCACTAGGTCCTTACTAAAGTAATTTCAAACAAGTGAACTGTAGTCTTAAAAAAAAAAAAAACCCAAGATCTGAAGTGAAAGGGAACTGATGAACAGAGAGAGATAGAACAATAAAATTATATATTATGTAACTATGTTATATTCTTATATGAGTGACATTTACATCACTGCATATTTATATAATACGTAACTACTTCTATAACATGTACAATTATAAAATCATATAGATTTGCTTTATAAATGTATATAAAATGTTCATTAGTAAAATTTGTCAAACTCCAACAGGATTCCCAATGGTATATCTATTAAGTCTGACATTTAAAAACTGCCTTGGTTTGAAAGGAATGTGGTGCTAGAAAGAGAGAACAGATGAGCACTGTGGCAATTGTGGAGATGAAAACTGACTTGTTTAATAACACATGTAATCAGAAACCAAGTAGGAAAGCGATCTTGGGAGCACAGTGTTCTGGCTTGAGTAAATCATTAAACAAGATGTCAAGTAAAAGAGAACGAGCTAAGGAAAAAGGAAAACTATCAGTGTTCAGTAAGTCTGTTACAACACAGAGCTGATTTGGGTACTTTTAAAAATGAGTCAAGGCACAACTGGGGCTTCCTGCTTCTGAAAAGAAATCCTCACTTTTTGAAATTGGTAGTGCCTGGGAAAATAACTTATCACTATCAATCTTAATTTCTTTCATCAGCCCATTGATAGAACGTGAGAAGAGTGATTTAGCCATCATCTTGTTGCTGGTACTTCTTGTTGCTGGTACAGGGTCTGCTCCTCTCTCATTGCCCAGAATCAGAGGAAAGAATGTTTGCTTAATCTTTGCTTTGCCTCCCTTGTCCAGCTAAAAGCTTTTCAGGAAGGACAGAGGACAGGCTGAGGTGTTACAAGGTTATGAAGCACTGTCTCAGCTGAGCCAGGAGCACTGAATCAATTTCCAGTATGTTTCTTATGTAGCTAAAACCTGTACTCTGGAGATGTCATTGTTTGATTATAAAAGCAGGAGGAATTTGAAGAGAGACTCTCATGCCACCGTGATAAACAGTTTGTGCCTGTAACTTGATTGTGTCAACTCCCCAGTTGAGGGGAAATATACTTTAAGGTGACTTCCTACCCACTTGAAACTGGGTCTTGTGTTGCACCTTGAGAGCCCATTTGGAAGGAATTCAATGTGTGCGCGAAAATCTTTGGAATAGACATCAGTTACCCTGTTTCCAACAAATGTACTTTTTCCAAAGACACTATTTTCCCTCCCCATTACATAGTCATCAAAATATTTCTCTGATGTCAAAAGTATGTGTATATAATTCTGCTGTAAACTAGGTTTCTAAATAAGTCAGATCTTTTCCTATGTAATTTGTTTTGTGAGTAGTTCTTATATTCTGGGTTACTGTTAAACAGATTTTCTCAAAGAGGAGGCAGTGTACTATGGTAATGAAAACTTGGAGTGAGAGAGTCTATATTTGGGGATTTATGACTTGGTGTAAAATATTTCATCTTTTATTGTATTTGGCTCCTCAGCCACAAGCAAGATGACTTATGCTAGATACTCTGTACTGCTTTGTTTCATTTTGCTTTGGTTTGCTTTGTCTTGTTTCTCCTGGGTGAACATTCTGAGACTTTTAGGTAGTAAGAGTGCTACCTAGTCATCAAATTACCATTTTGAGTTCCCACTTACTCTGGTTCATTGGGAAGAGTCTTTCAGTAATGAGATCTCAGTATAATAGAAAGCTCACAAAAACTTACCACTCTTTCTGAGTGAAGGTAGACTTTGTCCATGACAGTCATGTCCCCACCACGTACTTTCCAGGAGTTTTCCATTTTGGACAGTGATTCCATTGACCCCTGACAGTCTCATACTCAGGTGTTGCAGTTATGTGGGCCAGTGCTCCAGTGCCCCCTCTGCCATCTGGCAGATGATATCATTCCTAGCCTCTTTAGCCTCCATCCCCTCATTTGCTAAATGGAAAAAAAAAAAACAGAATTGAAATATTTTCTTGAGAGCATTAAACATGTTTTTGTAGATGAGTATATGATATAATTCCAGGTTTAGTCAGTGACTAAATTTTGGTTTTATTATTGTGGTGGTTACTGTTATTAAGAAGGATTGTCTAAAGTCTTGGTAGCTATGGCTGTCATCTCCCTAACTGGCCAAGAGAGTAAAGCATGTTGAAATATCTCTTTTCCCCATAATTCACTGCAGGGTTGTGACAGGATTCATTTGGAAGACTAAAGTGTCTTTAAGATAGAAGGATTTGATCTTGGAAGTTCCTGTCTATAAGCCTTAGACATGGGCAGAAAGTCCTAAGACAGCTTTCTGTTCCTCCAGCTGGTCTTCAGACATCACATTCCCCCTGAGCTGCTAACACATGTGAGCCATGACTGCAATCACATCCTGCATCTCACCCAGACTTGCTCCTCATCCGCTACCTTCATTCTCTTCCTCCAAGCTGCTTCCTTCCCTGGTATTTTGCCCATTTCTAAGTTCCAGTTGCTAAGAGGGAGCTAATGGGAATGATGCTAACCACTGCACAGGTAAGAGCTAGACACTTTCATTCTCAGGTGCTCAAACCTCAAGGCCCAGCCTTAACCCAAGTTCAGTTCAATTGCTAATGCTTCTTAGGTGTTGCCTTCATTCCAGCCATCATGGTGAACCATAGGGATATAAAAATGAAGAATACAGAGACTCTGGATTGGATAGGCTCATCCAACCTGACTTTGAGCAGAGAATTTTAATGTACATTTTTTCTTAAATTTAATTGAGGATTGAATTGCCCTATCTCTTGCCTTGGTTTTAAACTCTACATAAAAGACCAGTTTCCTTAACTTGTCCTTAAAAACAATGCTTGAACACTACCAAACGTGATGACTGCAGAGAATCCTATCGTTGTTAATGATCAAGAATTATTTTCTTCCATAGCTCCTAAATTATATGAACTTTTTCTTCTTGACATATCAGCAAAGACAAATAATTTCTTTTAAACAGATGGCATGCAGAGCTGTTGTTTAAATGTCAACTCTGCTGCTGTTTATTGCCCTACTTATTCAGAGAGTTATTTGCATGTTATGTTCACCTGAGTACTTGGTCTGTGATACAGAGGAATCAAGAAGCTTATTTGAGTAGTGCTTCCTAATAAAACTCCTTAGATATTTCAATTAGATATGGTAATAACAGATGATATAGCAATGACCTTGTTTTGGGTGACTATTATAAACCCATGAGCTTTATTGATTTTCTTTAGTGAAAATACTGAGATGGCTTTGTTTGAACACTTTACCATGTTTTCAAGATTATTGTATTTGGCACAGTCTAGTTTGAAGTTTCCCAGTAGAACCTGTGACAGATATTCAGTGGCAACTAAATTATCAGGAAGAACCAGAAAGACTGACAGGGACATCATTAAAAGATAGGAAACTTGTCAATGAGAGGCCTGTTGTCATACCAGCTACCAAGGGCCATATGATTTGCAGAACCCAGTGCAAAACAAGATGCAGAAACTTATTCAAAAGTTACCAAGAATTTTGAGACAAAGACAGTACACAGGACCTTGTGTATCTCCATTGGTCACATGCACCTGTCACCAGCCCTAGCCATTAGCACGAGTGTTTACAGAAACTTCTCCTGTGAGAAATGCTGAGTTAGAACCCAAATCTCAGAGTTTTGCAACCTCAGCAGTGAGAGATTAGAGTATTCAGTATCTTCTCCCATCACAGATTAATCTAGACTAGTGGTGCTGAGCCTTTGCCACATGTGCTATGGCAGGCACCCAGACCCTCTTTGCAATGACTTCATGAGTTGTATGAGATTTTGTTTTAAAGTAAAATCAGTATTCAGGTTCAGTTGCAATGTTGGCACTTGATGATGAAAGTGGGTTTTAGTTTACACATTGAACAGTCAGTCTCTGTAAGGTTTGCCATCATTGGTCTAGGGCCAGGCTATTTTGGGGGACATTGTTACCTTTGGCCGAAGAGATGTGGTTGCTGACAACTGGATTGCACAAGTAGTAAGAAGGTGGGCAGGTCACAGAAGTGCCCAGCATGCTGCCCAGTTATCAAGATACTTTCTTTTACCAGATGAGATTGGGCATGTTCAGGGTGGTATGGCCAGAGACGACCTACTATCACCAAATCCTGTGTGATGCCTCTCTGAAAGTGAGATGCTTCTTAACAGGAACACTTGCTGAATTTCCCCCTTGTGACTATGCCTCCTCAAGTTCATTGCCAACTGCCAGCTTTGTAGCCAGCTCTGTCAACCATATCTATCATTTATATATGTGGAAGTTTCAATATGTACTGACAACAGAGAAGGAGGAACATACACATTTGTTAAAATGTTTAACAAATATTCTAACCCTAGATGAGCTGTGTCTTCTCCTATAATCTGATACACCTTATGAGGAAAATGGATTTAGAGCTATTCTCAGGCTATTTCCACATGATTTGAGGCATCTGCTTTAGAAAGGTATGCAGAAAGTAATTTTAAAATAATATGATTCCTAAGTAATATGGAGTCTTAAGTCTGGAGGTGGGGATTGGAGGGGGAGGAACAATATTGCCAGGGTAGCTATTGAGTTAATCTTTCATCCTGTGTTTATTTAAAGGCTATATGAAAATTATATTAAATGAATTAGAAAATTCTTTCCTCTTATTTTGGCTCTTTAATCATGTCTGTATGCTATAAACTCCTTAATTCTTGTAATTCTTAATTTTGTGTTAACTGGAATAGTTCATGGGGTACACAGATATTTGTTGGAACACTGCTCTGGGTGTTTCTGTGGGAGTGTTTTGGGATGAGATTAACTGTTAAATTGGTAGACTGAGTAAAGCAATTTGCTCCCCTTAATGTGGCAGCCCTTATCCAATCAGTTGTAGGCCACAACAGAAAAAAAAGACCGACACCTCCACCCTATCCTTCAGGAAAAGAGAATTCCTTGCCTACTCTCCAAGGAGCTTGTGGCATTTCTTTCCCCACTTTGAGACTCACAGTGGAACATTGATTTTTTTTCCTAGGTCTTGGGGCTGTTGCCTTTGGTACGTAAGGTGTACGTAAGCCTTCCTGGCCTTGAATTTGACAACTCAGCCTACATCTGTTAACTTCCATACTCAATGCTTTATAATACAGGTATACAGAAAAAGAAATAGCCGGGCGTGGTGGCTCACGCCTGTAATCCCAGCACTTGGGAGGCAGAGACAGGAGGATTGCTGAGTTCGAGGCTTGCCTAGGCTACATAGTGAGCTCAGAGCTAGCCTGAACTACAAGTGAGACCCTGTCTCAAAAAAAAAAAAGATAGAAATAAAAGAGAAAGCTTTTTGGTGTTTTCTGTAGCAAACCTTGATTAACATAGTGACATGTAAATAGCTTTTACCAGGATGATTAGAATATCAGAGGAAGGAAGTTGAACTATTGTTAACAGCCCAAGTTTGTGGCATCCGACCAAGAAAAACTGAGCCAATAAGCTTGTTGCCCCACAAACAAGGTAGGAATGGGAGAGACCACAAATGGCTGAATTCTGTGCAGTCTCCTGCCTGTAAAATAGTGACATGGGGATCACTAGAGAAACCTGATTATTAAAAAGCCTTCCTTTTTAGTGCTTGGATTTATGTAAGCAAATGAAGTAGATTTTTTTTTTTTTTTTACTTACACTGAATCTGACTTTAGCACTCATCTTGATGGCAATAAGATGTGAATAGCCTCACAAAGGCACAGGACATCGGCCCATCCTCTCTACCTTTCCATCAAATAGTGCCAGCAGCCTGGGTAGGATGGCATTAGGCCTCTGCAGATCCTTACAGCTGTACACAGTATATTTATTCATTACACAGCCATGAGTTCCCTACTAGAGAGAATTTGTGTTTTAGTGCAAAGCTCTTCAAAGGGCCATGCATGAGATGCTCCTGCTGAAATCAGTGAGAGTTGTATTCCATGTAGATGATTCCACTGCCCAGCCAGAACTGTGGGTGGCAGTGGGTACACTGTGCCCTTCACGTGCTACCCTGCTCTTGAAGAAGCCGGGTCTGTGAGGAAACCCCCAGCAAAAGGCCTTCCCTGAGCCAGTTACCCGAGATTCTTCAGTGCCGTGCTGAGTTGGCCCCAGGTTTTCCTTTGTAGAGATGAGTTGTGTAGGACGCTGTAATGAAACTAGAATGGACAATCCCATGTCCGGGGGGTGAGAAGCCTGCACCCTTCATCAGCCCCGATGTGAGGATTCAGCCCCTTCGAGTCGCTCTGCTTTGGTGACTCCACAGGAATCCCTGAATCCAGATAGTACAAGCATTTGAACTCAGCCAAGTTCAGTGTCCCTGGATGATGGGGCCTTGGAGGAGGAGCTGGGGTACACATGCCTCATTGTAGAACATAACCGTTCATGAGTTTGTATTTACAAGGGTGGTGTTCCGCAGTGCAGAAGAGAAGCTCAATAAATTCTTCAGAAACTGATAGGCTGAGTTGTGGCTTCATAGAGAAGTTTCTCCATCTCCTGTGCATTTCAGCAGATTTAGCTGTTATAAATCTTTGATGGTCTGGCATGTTCCATTCCTCTGCAATCCTTAGGACCTTGAAGAGGGAGCAACTTAGCCCCCATGACATATTCTTCATTACTTTCCCTCCTTGATTCTTTCCAAGTCTGTTTGGAGGTGAGAGGATCAGGCTTCTCCTAAGTGTACTTTGTCTTCATTGAGTTTGATGAAGACGTTTTCACCATATTTGTCTTGAAGCTGTCTTAGCTGCCTTTTGGGTGTTTGTTTTGTTTTGTTTTGTTTTGTTTTGAGACAGGGTCTCGCTTTATATTTCAGGCTGGCCCTGAGCTCACTGTGTAGCCCAGGCAGACCTCGAGCTCAGCAATCCTCCTGCCCTTGCCTCCTGAGTGTTGGGATTACAGGCGTGAGTCACCATACCCGTCACTGTGTAACTGATTGCTGGTGGCCATGAGTCACCATGCCCGGTATTGTTGTATGTGGTTACCTGGATCAAACCAGGGACCTTGTGCTTGCTAGGCAGGTACAGGAACCACTGAGCTAAATCTCCAGCTCCTGCCTTTTGTTTTTTAATCCCACCTTCACCAGTGTCCTGCATTAGAGTGTTCTTTCCTGCTTCCCAGTGACTCTGTTTACTAATAATGTCCATGCTTCAGTCCTGGCATTTGCAGCATGTCCTGCACAGCCAGGAGGCTCACACAGCTCCCCCAGCTTCTGCTCTTCCTCCATTTCTTCCTTTCCTTCTGCCTCCTCCTCCTCCTCCCGTGGCTACTGTCTCACTCTTGTCTCTCCCATGTTCTCTTCTTCCTTCTTATTTCTGGACTCCCCCATATCATACTCTGAGTTTTTCACATTGGAAAAGCAAGAATCATCTTTGATGTCTCTCTCCTTTTGTCTTGGAAAGATACTTGTTTTCCAAAGCATCAGTGGTATGCTCAATGTTATTCAACATCCAGTGGTACTGCTTTCCTTTGGAAGACCACATTATGCCACTCGCCCACCCTATCGACACATATTCTTAAAAATGTGTCTTGAATTTTTACAGACTGGCTTTGAATCAAAATGATGCAGCTTCTCATCACAATGTTGTCTTATTTACTTTCCCTAAATGCCAGGATCAGAGAGGCTCAACTAATTCCTGAGCCCTCACATCTTTTAGATACCTTTCCCTACCCTTTCCAGGATTGGAATAATGCATGTAAATGGAACTGAACCTGAAAACACTATATCCAAGTTTCAGTTATGAATCCCTCTAATTAAGCAAAACTGGGCTATTTCTGCAAATGTAAACTGGATGTATTGACTTCCGTTTTCCTCAACTTGGAACATGACTGATGAGAGAACCAAAGAAGGCAACATATTTTTAGCATGAAATAAGCCAATGTCTAAAGGATCCCTTTAGCCCAGCTCCTGGGCTACCTATTAAAGTCACATCCATCTGCCAACTGGTCCAGTATTTCCACTTTTATGGATCCCAACTTGAAAAAGTGCCCTGTGTAGCTAAGTAGGTTTGAGGATTTTATTCTACAGCATTTCATTTCTCTTGTACGTTGTTTAAGGGGAAAAAATGCTACCCCTGTGACACTTTTGCCCTAACAACCCACAGGCTGTAATCCCTTCCCTTTGGTCTGTTACAGCGAACATTCAGGTGGTGAGAGCCAAGGGCCCTGAGGCTATGACTTTGATAGGCTAGACACAGGAGAAGAATTTGAAAAGGACAATTAAAAAACAAAGACAAATCAAGATATGTTATATATAGATAAAAAATTCCCTATGATGAATATGATCATTATGTATATTTAAATTGTGCCAATAAAATCCATTAAAAATAGCAATTTCCTGAACATGAGATTATTTTAGATGAAAATAAAACGGAAGAAGAAAGAATATATCATGCAAATAAGTGCTAAGGTATATCAGACTATTTATTTTACATTATAGCCTTAAAATCTCATCAGAAAAGAAGTACTAAGAAAAAAAGTTCTCTTGACTGAGTTATAAGTGGTTCCCTAGCATCCATAATCGAGTGATAATTGAATTAGCAAAAATTATGATAAATATCAGAGGCAGAAACTCAGAAGATGAATATATTCCCAGCAACATCCTAGAATTTAGTCTAAATAGGAGAAAAGTTTATAAGCATAGTTCCAAAACAGTGGGAAGAGCTCTGGGCTTGATGCGGAGACCCACCTTTTAAATTGTGGTTTCTTTCTACATTCTTGTATCCCTGGAGATAGGTTCTCTCTGTACCTTTATTTTCTTACCTGTAAAGTGGGGATGGTTGCTGAGACATAGCATTGCTGTGCACTCACTTCAGACAATCTTAAAGAGGACTGTACCAACCATTATAGTTGGCTTTCTACTATTCATTTCCACTCCAGGGTGAAACTTGATTAAGACCACTACAGTAATACTTCATGCCGGTAATTTCTTCCAAAATGGGGCTCTGGGCCAGTCTGAATGACATTGACCAGGTGACATAGGTTGATCCAGGATGACTTTATAACCCCATTTGACTAATTTTCATGGCACAGTGTTATTAGAGCTCTGGAGAGAATCACCTAAAGAGCTTTCTGTATAACTGAGAGACAGCCACCTGCTACAAACCTGAAGGTGAAAGAGCACTAGGAGGAAATGCACATAAGGGCCTTAGGTGAAGGCAGCACTGAGTTTTGTTCTTAATCCCACACTGTGAACTAATACAGTTCTGTACTATTTAACCCATTACTTTCATGAAAGAACATCTCCCTGATTCCAAGCGCTTGGTAAAAGAATACAGAAGACAGTACTGTATCCATGTTGTGTTTTGAAATTTATACAGGCCTCAGTGTAAATCCAGGCTTTTCCTATGGCAGGATCACTAATCATTTAAAGCTCAGTTTACTCAGATGTGAAATAGGTCTATTACACAATGTGTAGTTATACAGTGCGAGTGAAGCACTTGTTTGATAGTAAGCAGTCAACAAATATTCTGTTAAATAAAGGTTACATGCATTTGCATAGAGCATATATAAACTGCTTGCAGAGTCATGTGTTAGTGGCTCACTCCTTCGGTGCCCATCTGCAGAACAGGTCTGGAGCACACACCGGGAAATCAGGACTGTGCCTACTCCTTACCCCATAGACAAGTACTAGGCTACAGAGTTCCTGGAACACCTGATACCGACGATCCCCAACTACCTTACTACTTTCTGTTGCTAAAACAACAGAGCTGAGGTTGTTAGTGTATTTAACAAGACACAGAGATATTTTACTGTGAGCTTTGGAGGCTGAAAGTCCCAGAACATGTAGCTCCACTGGTTCAATTTATAGTGTGGGGCTTCTGGACACATCACAGAGGTGGGAAGGCATATTGTGGTGGGACCACATGGAAAAAAGGAAGCTAGCACTCACATGACAGCAGTCACAGCTAGTCAATTGTTACCTAGGGTCCTTGTGTGCATTTCCTCCTAGTGCTCTTTTAAATGATTAGTGATCTCGCCATAGGAAGAGCCTTCATAGAAAATGAGAGATTTGGGGATCAGGCTTGCTCTTTTGTTAGCATCTCACACTTGAGGGAGCTAAAAAGCACCCGTGAGAACTATATCAATCCCTTCTGTATGTGGGGTCCCCCTTAACCTAGTCACTTTTGGGGGGTCTCACTTTGTGAAGATTCCACCCACTCTCACTATGACATGGGAGGGACGAGTTTTAGTACATCAACTTGTGAGAGCTACTCTCAGATCACAGCATCAGTCATGCTGGGAACAATTGATATGTACAGAGAACCCGAGCTCTGGAGCCATGTTGCTATGCTGGCAAGAATCAGAGCTTTTCTTTGCCCCTTGTAAGATGAGGGTTATAATAGCTACTATCCATAAGTACTGACAGGATGAGGTGCACAAAACCCGTTATAGACTACTTGGCTCTAAGATAAAAGAATAACCTCAGTCTTGCTCCTTAGTGGTTCCTGGAGATCTTTCTTTGCCAGCATCATTTTTAGTTCATTCAAGGGCATACTGGGGAAGGTCCAGCTCCTGCCTTTTAACTTTTTCAACCAAGGTTTCATATTTGGTTTTCTATAAATCTGTACTGGCAGGCTGAGTATATAATATTTAAACGTGGATATATTGAGGTATGGTTTAACTACATCAGTGCTTACCCTTTTGAAGTATATAATTCACTGAAGTTTTATTAATCTATACAGTGTGTACTCACTACTGCAGTTGAAATACAGTTCATCATTCACGAGTAGTTTTTTGTGGCCCTTTCAACAGCATTGGTCCCAGGAAACCACTGTTCTACCCATCACCATAACTTCCTTTTGACAGAATTCTGTGTGAATATAATCAGTCATGCTGGATATGGTTTCTTTTTATAAGCATGCTTTTTGGAACCATCACTATTGCTTGTTTTAATTTTTCTTGCTAATTAGTACTTTATTGTGTCAATATATAACAGTTTGTTTTATCTCTTTACTACCCAGTAGGCATTTCAGTACTACCTAGTTTGGGCTATGATGCATAAAGTTCCTTTCATCATCGTGCTGAGTTACCAAATGGTAGTCTCCTCAGTGATAGGGAAGTTTTGAGAGCACAAACTGTTTTGAGAGCTTATGCCTTCCCTCATTAGCAGTGGTGCTGAATGTGTTTCCTGTATTTGTCATCTAATATCTTCTTTGTTGACTTATACCTTCTTTGTTGACTTATAACCAAGTTATACCAACTTACCCAATGTAGTCTCCCCAGTGATAAGCAAGTTCCACTTTCTCTACATCCTCACCACCATTTACTATTAGTTTTTGAAATCTTACCTATTCTGTGGAAGTGTAGTAAGTCTCAGTTTTGAGAGCACACACAGTTTTGAGAGCTTATGTGTTCCCTCATAAGCAGTGATGCTGAACGCCTTTCCCGTATTTGTCATCTAATAGCTTCTTTGTTGACTTATACTTCAAAAATTTTGTCCAATTTTATATTAATTGTTTATTCTCTTGTTATTGATTTATAAATGTTCTTCTTATTCTGGATCAAAATACTCTAATATATATATACCTTTTGTCATTTTGTCTCAGCCCACTACCTTTTAATTTTCTTAGCAATGTCTTTAAAAGAGAAGTTTTTAATTTTGGTCAAGTCTGGCTTCTTATTTTTCTCTTGATGTTTTTGTGCTCTGCTGAAGGAATCGCTGCCTGTTCCAAGGTTACAGTGTGATCTTTTCATGCTTTCTTCTAGAAGTCTTCTGGCAGTAGCTCTTGTATTTATGTCTGCATGTTAATTTTATATACAGTGTGAGGAGAGGAGTAAGGATCATTTCCCTGAATATTAATTCTCTGAATTAATATTCAAGTTGTTCAGTACCTTTTCTTGAAACACTATTTTGTCTATTAAAGTGCCTTTTCATCTTTGTCAAAAATCAATTGTCAGTATATATGAGTCTGCTTGTGGGACGTCTGTTCTCTTCCATTGATCCATATATGAATCCTTATCTGATACTATACTTGATTAGTACAGTCTCAAAGGCTATTCAAGCAATATCCGTGGCCTAAATTTGTTTTGTTGTTTTTAAAAGCTTGCATTTCAGATAATTTTAGGATCATTGTGTCACTGTCTCTAGAAAAGCCTAATAATGTTTTGATTAGGATTACACTGAATCTGTAAGTCAGTTTGCAAAGAGTTGGTATCTGAACAATATTAAGGTTTCTGATCCATGAATACAGCAACTTCCCATTTATGTCACTCTGTAATTTTTCCCTGCAGTGTTTTAAATTTCTTAGTGCACAAGCTTTCCCGTATTTCCTTGTTTTATATTTTAGTGCTGTTAGAAATATTTTTATTTATATGCCAACTTATTTCTCATGTGTATAGTAATACAGTTATCTTTTATATATTAGCCTTGCATCATGTGATGTTGCTAAACACTTATTCTCACAGTGTTTTGGTAGATTTCTTAGAATTTTCCATGTATATAATCATGTTGTCTTCAAACAGAGTTATGTTTTACTGTCCCTAAATCCATTGAACTTTTCCTTCTCTTCCTGCATTGGTGGGAATACCAGCACAATGTTAAACATAAGTGGTGAGGCAGACATCTTGACGTGTTCCCAAGGGAGGGTGGGGGCGAGCCTTCAATCTCTTCCTGTTAAGAATGGCACTATATATAGGTTAACTGTAAATGCCCTTAGTGTAGATGCTCAGTTGGTAGTTGAATAAGTTCTCTTCTATTCCTACTTTGGTAAGAGGTTTTTTCCTTCCTTTTTTTGCTTTTTGTCATAATGGATATTGAGTTTTGTCCAGTGTTCTTTCTCTATCTCTTCATAATGATTTTTCTCTTCATATTCAATGTAGGACTAAAAAGAATTTTACATTTCCTGGATAAACAGAATTGATAAAGATTATTTTATCCTTTTACACATTATATAATTGATCTAATATTTTATAGAGCTTTTTACATCCATTTTTATGAAGGATATTAATCTGTTTTCCATTAATGATGTCTCTGGATGTGATATCAAGGTAATGTGAGCTTTATAAAATGATATGGAAGTGTTCATCTGTTTTATGAATTTATAAAAAATTGATATTCTCTAATACTATGTTGAGCACTTTTGAATCCATTTTCATGAAAATTAAAATGACAGTAATAGTATCTTTGGGATTGCTATCAAGGTAATAGGAACTTTATAAAATGGTAAGAAGTATTTTTCCCCCTTATTCTTAATTCACACTCTTTCTTCTACATCTCTCTCTCATCTTTTTTTTCCTCTCTTGGTTAGAGCTTTGTCATTGGATTAGTACTAATAACCAGTTCTTTTTATTGATTTTAAAATATTTTACTTGGGCCGGAGATTTAGCTCAGTGGTTCCAGCGCCTGCCTCACAAGCGCCAGGTCTTGAGTTTGATCCCTGGTAACCACATACAATGCTGGGCATGTTGACTCACGCCCACCAGCAATCAATACCACATACCACAGTGCCGGGTGTGGTGGCTCACGCCTGTCATCCCAGTCTCTCTTGGGAGGCAGAGGCAGGAGGACTGCTGAGTTTGAGGCTTGCTGAACTACACAGTGAGCCAGGGTCACCCTGAACTACAAAGTGAGACCCTGTCTCAAAAAATTTTTTTTCTTTATTTTTACTTATGCTGTAATTTTTATTTTCTTTATCTTGTGCTTTGTGTGTTTTAAATTTTTCTAGGTTCTTGAAATGAATATTAATGGTAACATTTATTGTGAAAAGTTAGTGCATGTACCAAAAAAATCTTAATTCTTGATTTTTTAAATCCTCTACCCTTCCTGGCCCTCCATACTTCCTCCAACTTTGCTTTCCTTTCTATTTACAAAAACTCTATGCTCATCAGTTTTCCCCTTCAATTGGTTTTTTTACTCATCCACTTTCCCTGCTCTCCCTTTTCCTGTATCTCTTGATCCTCTATCCATGTGAAAAGTTATCCCTACTTTCTATTTATCTAATATTGATATCTATCTAGATAGTTGGATTATAGATAATAGATATACATTTACATCTATGTTACCTATAATATATATTCTGTTTCTCATATAGAAAAACCTTGTGATATTTAAGCTTGTGTGTCTAACTTATTTCACATAACATTATGCTCTCAAGTTGCATTTAAGTGTCCCAAGTTCATCCTTTATGGCAGAGTAGTACTCCACTGTGCATAAATGCTGCATTATCTTTCCATCTATTGATGGACATACATGCCTTTTCCAAAGTGACATACTATAAATTGCCCTCCTATAAACATGGATGTGTATGTATCCCTGTACTTTGATCTCTTTAACTCTCTACCTCAAAAAGGAATAGCTGTATCAAATGGAATTTCTATCTTAGTTTTTTGAGAACTCTCCACACTTATTTCAATAGTGATTATAATAGTTTACATTCCCACCAATAATGTAGAATTCTTTATTCCCTATAGCCTTGCCAACATTTGTTATTATTTGACTTGTTGATGATAGCCATTCTTTGTCTCAGTGTAGTTTTGATTTGCATTTTTCCAATGGCCAACAATGTTGAACATTTTTCATGTGTTTATTAGCCCTTTGTACTTCTTTTTCGTCCTGAAAGTGTCATTGATTTCAGATGCCCATTGTTCAGCTAGGTCTTTCTATGGGGGTCAAATTTTTGAATTCTTTATATGTTCTAGATATTAATCTTCTGCTTGAGGAATAGCTGGCAAAGATATTTTTCTGCTCTGTAGGTTATCTCTTCATTCCATTTGTTATTTCTTTTGCTATACAGAAACTTTTTAATTTGATATGATCTCATTTGTTAATTCTCAGTATTATTTCTTATACCATTTGGTTTCTATTCAGGAAGCATTTCTTATGCCTATTGTTTAAAGAATTATACCTATTTTATCTTCCAGCAGATTGCTTCAGTTTTGGCATTTAGATCTTGGATCCACTTTGATCCTTATTTAATATATACTGAGAAGTATGGGTCTAGACTCAATATTCTACATTAGGATAACCTGTTTTCTCAGCACCATTTACTAAGGCGACTATCTTTCCTACAGTGTGTGCTTTTGACCCATTGTCAAAGATCAAATAGCTCAGCAACTGAGGTTATTTCTGCTTTCTCTATGCTGTTCCACTGATCCATATGTGTTTTCTGTATCAGTACCATGCTATTTCAATCATTTTAGTTTTGAAGTATGTTTCAAATCTAAGATTGTGATACTTGCTACTTTGCTTTTGTTAGCAGTGGCAGTTTTTGCTACTGTGGGTCTTTTCTGGCTTCACATAAACTTTAAGATGTTTTCTCCAGATATGCAACAAATACTATTGATATTTTGATTGGGAGAGTGTTAAATCTGTATATCAGTTTTGGAAGCTTAGTCATGTTCAATATATTGGTTCTAATGATCCCAGAATGGTGAACATTTTGATGTACTCAATTTTCTTTTTGAGAGTACTATAGATTTTATTGTAGAGGTCTTTCATTCCTTGGTTAGGATAATTACTAAGTATTTAATTTTTCTTGATGATATTCTGATTAGTATTGTTCTCCAAGTTTCTTTCTCAGTGAGTTTATTAGTATATAGGAAAGCTATTTATGCTGGTCATTATTTTGCATCTTGACATGCACTGAAATTGATTACTAATTCTAGAAGCCTTTTTGGTAAAAGCAGATAATCATATCATATACAGATAATCATGCTTTGACTTTCTTTTCCTATATGTATCCCTTTTATTTTTTTCTCTTGCCTGATTTTTCTGGCTAATGTTTTGCAAATATGTTGAACAAGAATGGTGATAATGGAATCCTTTCCTTGTTCCTGATTTTAGAAGGAAGGCATTCAGTTTTTCTCCATTTAATATGATGTAGGTAGTAGGTTGTTCATAAATGGCCTTTTATTAGATTGAGATTAAGTCCTTTTGTTTCTGTTTTCCTTACGGCTTTCTTTAATCATGAATGAATGTTGAATTTTATTAAAGGCTCTTATTGTGCATAGAGATGACCGATGAATTTCTGTTGTTACTTTTGTTTATATGATAAATTACATTTATTGATTTTCATATGTTGAACCATCTTTGCATCCCTAGGATAAAGCCTAATTGATCGTGGTATATGATCCTTTGTATGATTTGTTGCATTCTGGTTTTCAGTATCTCATCAAGGGTTTTTGCATTTATATTCATTAGAGAAAATGGCTTGCTCTTTTTTGGTTCTTTTTTTGGTTAGATCCTTGTCTGATTTGGGGGGAAAGCTAATGCTAGCTTTTAAGAATGATATTCTTCCCTTTTAAGAATGATACTCCTTCCCTCTCAATTTTATTAAAGAGATTGAAGAGTATTGTCATTAGATCTTTTGTGAAGTTTTGTAGAATTCAACAGTGAATCCATCAGGTTCTATTTTTCTTAGTTGACAGTTCTTTCATTGCTTTATTTTATTGCCTATTACTAGATTTTTGAGTTTTTAAGCCTTCTTGGTTCAGTTTTGATAATTCATGCATATCTAGGGATCTCTCCATTTCTTCTGAGTGCTCTAATTTTTTGACTTATAAGTTTGTGAAGTAGTTGCTAATAATTACCTGGATTTCACCTGTGTCCATTGTGATTTCACTTTCTTTGACTTCTGATTTTACTGATTAGTGTCTTTCCTTTTTTGATCAGATTGTTTAAGGGTTTTTCTATTTTTTTTATTCTTTTGGAAAACTTGAGATCTTTAATACATTGATTATTTGTGCTTTGTTTTGTGTTTTGTCTCCCCCTCATTGACTTCTGCTGTAACCTTTATAGTTTCCTGTCTTGTACAAGCTCTGGATTTTTATTATTCTTGCTTTTCTCCAAACTTGAGGTATGTCATTATATTGTATATATTAGGCTTATTCTGTTTTTTTGATGTAACCATTCATAGCTATAAACTTCTCTTTTCTGTTTTCATTGTATCTCATAAGTTCTACTGTGTTGTGCTGGCATTATCATTTAATTCTAGGAACTGTCTTATTTACTTCTTAATTTCATCTGTGGATTATTGATTACATAAAAGTTGTTGTTTAATTTCCATATGTTTCCTTAGTTTCCTTTTTGCCATTGATTCTAGTTTCATTCCACTGTGATCTGATAATATGTATAGTAAAATTTTCATTCTTTTATATTTTCTTAAGGATCCTTTATTAACAAGTGTGTTATCTATTTTGGAAAAGTGCTGTGTGGTTCTGAAAAAATGTGTATTCTGTTGTGTTAGGTAAAACACTCTGTATATCTAGTTAGTCCATTTGTTCAGTTTTGGTTCAATGTTGATATTTCCTTTGTGAAATTTTTGTGTAATTATTCTGTTTTTGATAGTATGGTATTGAGGTCCTTTACTCTAATTATATTGATGTTTATCTTATCTTTTATGGCCATTAGTGTTCATTTTATGAAATTTGGGTCCACCATAGTTTGGTACATGCATGTTTATGATTGTTACTTCTTCCTCTTGAATGGTTCCATTAACCAGTGTGTAATATCCTTCTTCATTTTTTTTTTTTGAGACAGGGTCTCGCTTTGTAGTTCAGGCTGGCCCTCAGCTCTCTATGTAGCCTAGGCAAGCCTCAAGCTCAGTAATCCTCCTGTCTCTGCCTCCCGAGTGCTGGGATTACAGGCGTGAGCCACCACTCCGGGCACACCTTCTTCATTTCTTTTGATCAACTTGAGCTTGAAATCTACTTTTTCTAAAACATAGGATAGCTACTCCTGCTTGTTCTTAGATTCTTGTGTCATGAAATATTGTTTTATATCCTTTATTTTTAGTCTATGGAATTCTTTTTCTTTTTTTTAAATTGAATTCTTTATTGGTATAATTTATATACATCTCACAATCACACATACCATTGGGGAATTTGTACCAATATATGACACAAACCAATTCTCATTTTCACCCATATCCACACCCGCCCACACCTCCCCACCCCTATATACATGCTCTTTTATTTTCTTTCAGTCATATTTATTCCTTCTCTGCATTACATTCCTGTGCCAAATTTATGGAATTCTTTGTTTATTAAATGTGTTTTTGATGTACAGAGTGCTGTTAGATTTTGTTCATTGATCATTTCTTGGTTTTGGCATTATTAGCTTCATTGTCTCTGGTATGTTCCTGAAACTTTTTGAAGTGTTGGCTTGGTGGTCATTAATTTCTTCAATTTATTCTGGAAATATCTTTTTTTTCCATACATTTTGAAAGAATTTTGCAGGCTACATGAGTCTAAATTGGATGTTATTTTCCTTTTGGGTTTGAAACTTCATTACAAGGACCTCTGGCCTTTAAGGTTTGTGTTGAGAAGTCTGTCATAATTATGATGCAGTTTTCCTTCATAGTTGATTCATTATTGTTCTCTGCTGTTTTTAAAATTGTTACTGTGTTGGATTTCTGGCGTTTTAATTACTGTGTAGCATGGTAGCTTTTTATGATCAAGGCTATTCAAGTTTCTAAATGCCTCACTTATCTATATGTTAAATTATTTACTTTGTCTGCAAAATTTTCTGATTATTCCTAAAAATGGATTTTTTAGGCTCTTTTTGCTGTTTTTCCATTTTTCACTAATTCCAGTTTCTGTTATATTACTCTTCCTTGTATTGTGTAGCAGTGTTGGGTCCATTTTTCATGTTCTCTTGTTATTTTTAAGGTACCTTTATTAATCACCAATTACAGCCCATCTTCCAAATCTGATGCTCTTTTCTCACACTGGTTGCTTCTGCTGCCCATACTCTCAATCCTATTTTTAATTTCCTGACATTCTACTTGGAACTTTCTTAAAAACAACCATTCATTTCTATCCTGGGCATTCATGTTTCACATATTTTTCTTTAGTTCCACTAAATCTTTTTTTTTTTTTTTTTTGAGACAGGGTCTCGCTTTGCAGTTCAGGCTGGCCCTGAGCTCACTATGTAGCCCAGGCAAGCCTCAAAGTCAGCAATCCTGTCTCTGCCTCCCAAGTGCTGGGATTACAGGCGTGAACCACCACGCCCGGCTCCACTAAATCTTTTTTTTTTTTTTTTTTTTTTTTTTTTTTTTTTTTTTTTTTTTTTTTTTTTTTTGAGACAGGGTCTCGCTTTGTAGTTCAGGCTGGCTCTGGGCTCACTATGTAGCCCAGGCAAACCTTGAACTCAGCAATCCTCCTGTCTCTGCCTCCTGAGTGCTGGGATTACAGGCGTGAGCCACCATGCCCGGCACCTCCACTAAATCTTCATTAGTGTTCTCTCTAGACTCACTGATCATTCATTAAGATCATTATCTGTTTACATATATCTTCCTTGAATTTGCCAACTACTTTATTGAACTGCTGTGTTACTTCACAGATATCCCCTGATTTCCTCCCCCTCGTTGCCCCACTGCATCAGCTTCAGGAGAGGTGGGAGTTTGGGGAAACGTTTTGTTACCTTGCTTTTCATGTTTTTTGTATTTATTTGTTTGTTTGTTTTCTGTTCTGTTGTTTGCAGGTTGAGTGAGTATAATGTGCAGCTTCACTGCTGAGATGTCCTTTTGGAGTAGCTAACTTTCAGTCTTTGTTTCCCACGTTCTAGCTATCTCCTTTTATCTGAAAGGAAGGTTGCAACTTCTTTGTCCAGTTTTTCAGGAATGGGTCCCAGTACCATTAATGACTCCAAGACACTCCAGTTACTGACCAATAGATAAAACCAGTTGAGAGCAGCAACTATGTCACCTTGACCAAAGCAATCAAGTCAGTGAGAGCAATGCTGTCAAATATAGACATAGTATTGACAAACCCCAAGAACCACTCATGAGTAACATTTAACAGAAGCAAAGAGATGTGTAATTTGAGTATAGACACATAGGTAACCCGGATGATGATCTACAATAAATCAGACCACTGGTTTCTGTTGTAGACAACAGTGCAGGAGTTTAAGGAGACCAATGGACTACATGTCATCTTCAGATCTGCCCCCTCAGAATTTCACCCACCCAAACTAGCCTCTCACCTTGGACAACAGGCCACACAATCTTCCTGTCCTGAGCTTGAGCTCCTCGGGAAATCTCTGACTCACATTCTCTCCAGCCCTGTCCTACCCCTCTGGGGTAGGGTCACACTTCAGTCTTATGGGGAAATTCTCTTTCAAGATACTGGTCTTGTCCTCAGCCAGGTTAGTCTTTTGGCTGCTACCTCTGCCACTCTGGCCTGAGGAAAGCCAAGAGCTGCCAGCTAGGAGTTAGTAGTTCAGCTGCTTCCTTAGTTCTTATGCAGGGAGCAGAAGAAAATGGGTGGCAGTTGTGGCAGGTTAGCCAGGCAGTGCTGCCATATGCTTTAAGTCTTTAAAGCTGCTTTAGCTATGCCCCATTTTATTTTCATGTTCATTTACTATGAATTGTTTTCTAACAAGCACAATAGGTAGCAGTGTACTTCGTTTCCAAATATTTGGCATCTTTTTGAGCATCTTCTATTGATTTCTAGTTTAATTCAGTGATGGTCACAGGACATATTTTATACACTTTTGATCACTCTAAATTGGCTGTGGCTTGTTTTATGATGAAAGATATTATTTATCTGGATGAATTTATAATAAAAAATAATATATATTCTGCCTTTAATGGGTAGAGTGTTCCATACAATTTAAATAGGTCAAAGTCATTTAATTGTTTAGATCTCTTTGTGATTGTCTTGTGTTGTACTACTGAGAGAAGATTGCTATAACCTCAGTTATAGACTTGTCTTTCCCTCTTTGTAGGTCTTTTTTACTTCATAGTTTTAGAACTCTAATTTTGTAGAATATATATTTATGATTATCATATCTTCTTGATAAATTGGCCCTGTTATCAGTAAAATAAATTATCTTCACCCTTGATAATATTTGTTTATGAAGTCTGCATTTTTATATTACAATATTACTTCTAGCTTACTTTTAGTGTTGATGTGGAACATCTTTGTATGTCCTTCTCCCGTGCATGTGTGTGTGTGTGTGAACACGTGAAAATAGTCTTGCCTTTTAAAAATACAGCATAACACTCTCACCTATTAATTGGAATGTTAAGGTAATTTATATTTAATATATAGTGGTAGCTCGGTTCACAAACACTTTTGTTTATTAGGGGAATGGGTCACAAACGGAAGCATTTGGCAGTTTTTTGTTGTTATTTATGAATTCTGCATTGGGTGACGGACTCAACAACTACCATCCTTCCTGTGTGAACATAGACGTGGTCATCTGTTCCAAAATCATGAAGCAAATTAAGTTTGTGAGCTGAAGTACCACTGTATTTATCTGGATGTAAGGTTTTAAATCTGTTGCCTCACTATTTATTCTCTGTCTTCTCCATCTGTTCATTATATTTTTACTATTTTTCTTCTCTTTTGAATTTAATATTCTATAAATTTGTTTTATCCCTTCTTATAACTTGTTACCTATATTCTTTGATTTGATTTTCATGGTGATCTGAAATTTAAATATTTTATTACATCTTCACTTTATCAAGCATACCTTGTATAAAATACTACAGATTACCCTCATATAACCCCTTTTATCCTTTCTGTTGGATACATATTTTAGTTCCACTGAACATAATTGTGTGTTCTCACAATTCTATTTCCAGGTCTGTTTCTTCATTTATATACATCCAGATAACTGCTTGGTGTCCATTTTTATATGCCTTTGAAATTTGGGCTAAGATTTCTTATAATAAAAATTCTCTAGCAATAAGTTATCTCAAATTTTATTTGTGATTTATTTTTGCCTTAATTTTTAATACTTATGGAAATGTATTTTAATTAAATTGATTTTTAAAATATAGGCTTTTGTTTTGCCTTTCGTCACTCTAAAGATATGATTTCACTCTTTAATGGGTTTTATGGATTTTTTAAAATAAATCTATCAGTTTGATCTCTGCTCCTGTGGGAAGTATTTTTTCTCAGTTGCTTTTAAAATTTTATTACCAACATTCATCAATTTGATTATTGTATGGTTTTCTCAATTTCATTTTCTCTGTGTTGCTTTTGGTTGGCATTCACCAAGGCTCTTAAATGTTAGATTCTACAGTTCTAGTTTTGGTTGTAATTTTTACATAATTTTTCCTTTCAAAGGCTCTAATTTTACACATTTCAGTTCTTATTATTGCCTCACAGGTCACTGATACTCAGGTTTTTATGTCTATTGTATACTTTTTATTTTGAATAGTTGATATTATTTTTGTCTTCAAATTCATGAATCATTAGTCCTATTTCTAATATTTCTGCTAATTTGCTCATAATCTTTTTTTAAATTTTTAATTGAGCTTATTGGTGCATTTAAAGTATACATTATGACCACATTCATCATTGAGGATTTGTACCTGTACATAATATATCTTGATTTTGATTTTTTTCCCATTCCCCTCCCCTCCTGTCACCCCATCACCTCCCTATACACATAAGGTTTGTCTCCATTTTTTCCTCTGTATCTTCAAAATTTTCTTTCTATTCTTTGCTTTCCCCTGCTGTGCCCCACAGTTCCTCTTCCCTTTTGAGGATTTTCTTCCTATTTCATAACACCTAAATGTACATTTTAGACCTCACTTATAACAGCAGTTTCTCACGCTAGAGAAATGACATGGTATTTAAACATGTGTGTTCTATCTTTTTTACTTATATGTACATCCATTTAGCTATAAATGGATCTACATCATAATTTTTATGGCTTAGTAGTACTCCATTTTGTTTGTTTGTTTTGAGACAGGGTCTCACTTTGTAGTCCCTTCCAGCCTTGGAAAGTCAAGTTTGCACCTCTGCCTAAAATGGTGTGACTTGGTTGCTAATGGTGGGGACTTTCTTCACCAGTTTTGTTTTCCTCCAGAATGGACCTTCAGCAAGACACTTATCTCATGATTTCACCACTGCCTCCGGTTGTACAGGCCTCTCCCATTTCAGGTCCAAGATTCTGTTTCTCAGTGAGAAGCTGAATTGTCTTCTCTGATCCCAGATTCCTTCTCAAGCAGGTATACAGCCTGTTTGCTCATTGTAGTGCCTTTATTCCACGTGATCAATCCAGTTCCTCTCTAAGAATGGATTTTATTTTCCTCCTCTCCTTCATCTGTTTCCCTAGTGCTGTCTCATGCCCTTTGCACCATTCTTGGATGGCTTCAGTTTCGAGGTATCAGAGACTCTATCCAGAAAGAACTGTGCTGATAGCACTCATTATTCCTCCATCTTCCACCTCAGCATTTGATCTGCTAATCTTCTGCAATGTGTTTTTTTATTTAAGTGTCGTTTTTCCTGTCTGTGATTTCCTTTGGGGTATTATCATTAATTTAATACCTCCTAAGTATGTTCAGGTTTATTTTACATCTCTACATTTTATAATATCTACTATAGCCATTTTAAGTCCTTGTTTATTAATTTCATTATCTTCCACATTTCTTTTCTGTTCTTGTCAATTACTTTTCTTCAAGTAATTTTCTGGTTTTTTGCATGCCTGATGATTTTAATTGGGTGCCAGAAATTGTAAATTTTACAGTGGTGGATGTTGGATTTCATTGTCTTACTATGAAGACTATTGAACTTTTTTCTGAGATTCACTCAAGACATTTGCATGATATTTTTCAAGCCCTTCTATTCAGTTTTTGTGGGAGATAGGATAAGAGGACACAGCCAGAACCCTATGACAAGCTCCAGTTCCCGTGAGTCCCACAGCAAAAGATTAACAGCCAACAAACAACAAAATCAGAACCTTGAGGAAAAGGCTGAGCCTGGGCTTGACTCTTGCTGTTCTGAGTAGCAGCAGCAGAAGGCCAAATACCACACAAGCAGAAAGGACCAATGCCCAGAGCTCGCCGCACCTTTATTTGGCACAAAGCCTTCACACCCCAAATCCTAGCATCCATAAAACAAACCAGTTATCCACAATAATCCCTGTAGTTGAAACTCCTGTAGGGGCAGGGCAGACATCCTTAAATCCCAGTAAGTTTTAAAAACCAGTAATCCTAGTCCAGTAATCCTTGTAGTTTAAAATCCTGCAGGGTGGAGCAGATGTTGCCAATAATCCCTGTAGTTGATCCCACAGGGCTGGGCAGATATCTGCAAATCCAAGGAAGTAGTAAGTCCAAGGAAGTCATCCAGAGTTCCCCGGCAAGTTTTCCTGTAATGAGTCTAGGAAATCATTTATTAGTGGTATAATTTTAGTTTGCAAAATTCTACACCGTGGTCTTTATACTGGAAGGCCTAATATCTCAGAATGGTGGAAACTTGTATTATTCTGCTCCAGAAATTATTCAACCTACTACGCAGTAGTTATTCTTGTTGTGATATCATGAGTATCACCTCATGAATATGTAGATCAGACTAAAAGAAATCTCGCTTTTAACTTTTCTCTCCAGTTTACTGAAAGAAAGAACTCCAGTTTCTCTCCAAATTCTATCTATCTTAATCCCGTCAATCCTATCATATGTAACATCTCTTTGATCCAGCAAGATCACCAGATCCTATTGGTATCCCCTCCCCCTATGATTCTGTCTGGAAACCTTTAGGTAGTTCTTTGAAACAATTAAAAAGGCTGTCTGATTTGTTTCAGTTGGTTGAGATCAAGTTCTGTCCTTCCTGTTGTCCAGTGTCTTCAAGACTGTGCAGTGTAATGTGTGTATGTCTTCATATGTGTGCCTTGTGTCTATGTCTGTCTATATCTGCAGCAACTTAAACTTCATGCACAGAAGCAAAAATTACATATACACTTAACCGTATCCATCTCCCCTGGTCTGGAGGATTTTATTACTCCTTTTGTTGTCTTCCTGTAGAGACCATCAAAATGCATTGTTGAGAGGAGAGTGGCAGCTGAAGTAGAAAGATAGGTTCATTGCAAACCCAGCCTCCTTTTCACCTCATTCCTACTACTGTCACACAAAAGAAAAATAAATGACCCTTGAATATTCACTTAAAATGCATTACCTTACAATAATTAAAATCCTTACCAAATAAGGAAGTCATGTTAAAATGAATGTTTTTAAAAGCTTAAGAGTATGAAGACATGAGCTTTCTTCCTTGCTGCCTATAATTCAAAAAATAATTAATGCTGATTAAATGCAGAGACAAATGGAGAAAAACATTTTTGAACTATAAACTTTTAATCTTCCTGAAACCTTTTAGTAAGTGTCTATAATTAAAGTAATATAAGAAAAGTAAAATAATTTGTAGAGTATATTCTTTTAACTTAAGAAAATTAGAATAATAACAGACTTCTTTAACTCCAATGCTTCTATAGCTATCTTTAATAACATTTTTGGCAGTTATTGATATCTCAGAATCTCTCCATGTGCCCCTATTTTTAAATGCTTCTCAAGGCTGTTTTAAATCTTTTCCTACAACATCCAACCCCAAATTTATTTTCTTTCCTCCCTTCCCTTATGTGCCTTATCAAAGCAGATGTTATCAAGCCAAGTGAAATAGAGAATAGAGGCAGCTGTCCATATAATTTAGCAAACCTGATATAGAGTAAAAGAGATTTAGAGAGACAGAATTGCCCATAATAGCCATCAGTGTCTATCAGTTTCACCAGATAATTGTTCAACTTTTCACTTCATTTTGTCAGGACAGCAAGAGATGGAATGAGTCTTTGAGTGAGAGTAGATAATTGAACACAAGCAAGGATAACCTTTTAAGATAGATATCCTGTACCTTCTCCAAGGGGAAATCATGACTTACTAATTTGTAAATGTGAGGTGGGATTATAATGAGTCTGTGAACAATGTAGTATCAGTAAACATCATCTATTTAGACCTTTAAAATGTCTTGCATGAAGACTAGTCATGAGAGTGAATTAAAAGTACATGCAAACAAATGACTAAATTATAATTAGACTGGGGAAAAAGTTGAGGATAGGATAATGTTGATGGATAGTGAGCAGGCAAAGATTACAGGGAAAAAAGACAGAGATCAGTTGGCATTTTTTTTTCAATCAACACACTGATAATCAAAAATCAGGGAACTGTATGAGTGGAAATCATTGCTTTCTGGGAAGTTGGCAGAATCTATGTTGTACTCTCATAAACAATGACTTAGAGCTGGAAGTGATGACGCCCAAAACGGCACCTCAGTGCCTGGGACGTACACAGATCAGCTGCCTGAGCCCCATAAATGTGTAGTGACCACATTAGCCTCTTCCTGTATATAACAGTAAATAATCCTTGTAATTTTTCCAATACAGACATAATAGCCTAACAAGATCTGAAAGAGTGAGGACCTCAGCAGTTTTCAGTCTGGAGTGATGACAGTAGGAAGATAATTATTAAAATGTGTAAAATCAAAGGGTGTTTTCAAGTTGCATGTTTGGAGAGCATCATCCCTCAAACTTAAAAGAGGTCATTTTACTTTCAGTGACCAAAAGGAGTATATCTTAAGGAATTTTTTTCCCTGTGGGCTTTTATGTATATGTATATGTATGTATGTATATGTAAATAAGTCTAGTAAGTATTTCTATAACTTCTAACCTACATAGACATGTGGAGCATACTTCTAACATGTCCTGGTTTATTCCCTGCAGTCACATCTGACACAAGAATTTATGTGATACTCCTTTCAGGCCAAGACTATGTGTTTACCAGATAGTAACCTAGCTCTTCTTTTATATTGATCTAAATAATTTATTCTTCATCTTTACAAAGAAATTTCATCGTCTACTTTTTAAAATTTTTGTACTATTAATTCCTTACATGTTTTTTTTATAATCATTCCCTATACAATATGCACCAAACTACCAAAGTCTTTTTTGGTTTGTGCCAAAAGGAGCACAAAGGACTAGAAAACAAATTTTCATTCTCCCATACATTCATTCTTTCAGTCTCACAAAACTTAAGTCCAGTTTAAATTTAGAGGCTGAGTATTATGCATTCCAGAGGCATCAAGTTGAATTTACCCTTCCAGAAGGTCATCTTAATGCCACAGCCAAAAGTTACCCAATGGCTGTGAATAAATATAAGTATATCCATTTTTGACTACTTTGAGAGAACCATAGGGAAAACTTAGAATAAATAACCACCATTTAAATGACGTGGCTTTGGCAACAAACTTGTGGGGTTTTTTTAAGCTTGTTTCAACCATATAGATGAGAAGAAAGATGTGCAAATAAAGAGATCTGTTCTCCCATCTGTGGTTTAAGTTTCTGTTGCCAGTACCACATGCAACATATATATGTTTAGGAACCTGGAGATAACTCCTACAATGACTTATCTACATGGCCATTTGCATTAGAGAAAAGTACACCAGTTTATAAGACGATATAAGTATTAAATAACCACAAGTTACTCTTTCAGACTGGTGAATTGTACTGGGTCTGCATGATTTGTCTGGCTGAAATTTTCATAGATTTGTTAGTTTTCAAAGTGGAAAAGAAGTTTGAATTTCAAAACTTTCTGTTTTATTGGGTCCTACTACGTATGAAGTCTGAAGAGGGAGGACAGGTGATTACTAAAGTAATTTGGATCTGGAAGTGGCTAGATTCTTGTACAGAAGCAAATACAAATTAAGCATCCCTAATCTAAAAATGCAAAGTCCAAAGTGCTCTGAAATTTTTTATTGCTGACTTACTGCTCAAAAAGTTTCAGATGTTACAGCATTTCAAATTTTGTATTTTCAGATTAGAAATAACCATCCTATATACTAAAATCCAAAAAAGAACTCCAATATCTGAAACATTTCTGGCCTCCTCATTTCAAAAAAGGAACACTCAACCAGTGGAAGAGCTTAGGACAGATGTATCAGTGTCCCCAACTGGAAATCATGGTGTAGTAACTTGGGTGTGTTCTCTGATAACTGCATAGGTCTGTAAGCCACAGTGCATCAGTAGTCCTTGTTGGGTAGCCTTTACTTAAAAGAAGTCCATCAAGGTACCAACTCTAAATGGATTTCTCAAGAAAATACACTGTGTTGTCCTTTGTTTGCTTTTGATACTGGGGACTGAACACAGGGCCTTTACACTAAGCTACAACCCCAGCATTTTTGGGTTTGTTTTTGTTCTTTCAAGAATGAGTCCTACCAAGTTAGTCAGTTGCCCAGGCTGTGTTCAAATTTGAAATTCTCCCACCTCAGCCTGCCAAAGTCCTGGGGTTCCAGGCATGGGCCAACATTCCCAGCTCTTCCTTGTCTTTATACATGAGTCGATTGCAACCAACTCCATGTACTTTGGTCCATATTCATTAGTTGCTTCCTAACACTTCTGATGAACTCACCCCCAAGGATACTGTTACCAAAAGGTAAGTACTTAAGAAATAACCAAAATAATTGTTTAGTAAAATGTGTGCTAGTGTGCAGAATAGCACACAGATGATGGCTTGGCTTACCTCAGTTGCCATGAGAGTATAATATCACCTCCCCTCAGGGGCCCCCCAACTTTCCCTGGCAACCTCTTGCAGACATTTAATGAGCACCTATTAATTCCATAATAAACACTCTGCACGGTTATTTAGAGATGAGCTGTGATTATATATATCAAAAACACCTTGTTGGACAGCCAGCAGGTCACCAAGCAGGTTTTAAAGCTCAGCCTTTACAGCTCTGAAGCCTCAACTAGTCTTGCTTCAGTCTTCTGAGTACTCAGCCACTCAGACCTCAAGTTGGGTTTTCTTAAGTCGGTCAAGGACACAAATAATAATAATGTCAGTGTTAGCTTACAAATTCAACGGATTAAATTCTTGCCCACTAGTCTCAGTGTGAGGTCGAGACTCTTGATTCTGTAGTAAAGAAAGCTGAGGAGTGAATGAGTGGTTGTTCTCAAGCACCTCAAATCATCACTATATCACATTCCACCCACTTGGTTATTTGCATTACTGGAAACAGTGTCAGCAATCAACTTTTCCCTTTGCAGCTATTTATAAAGATAGTGTTGCTGTGCACGGGAGCATAGAATGAAACAAGTTTAGAAAAAGCTTGGTCAACCAGTGTAAAAGAACAATTTGTTGTAAAAGGATGCAATTTAGTGTTCTGTATAAGTGCATAAAAGAAGTTACCATTACTGTGCTGTTACTCCTTGCTGCTGACAGCTTCCAGGGAGGGAGCTTAGTGTTCCCACTGCTGCGGGCACTGAGCATAGACGGAACACCAGCATTCAGCCAGGCATGTGCAGTATCCAAGGAAGAGGGCCACCATCATGGTGACACGTCTGTTTGTAGATGTAAACATGGTATAGCAGCATCGCACTGTCTCTCATCTATCCTGTTCAGCCTTCTTTCTCCCGAGGACCCAGGATAGGACCAAAGATAGGCCTGTAGAGAATTCACTAGTTCCGGATAGTAAGTATCCTTCTGCCCCTCTGAATGGGTCTGACTATGTGAAAAACCAAGAAGGAATGCAATGCAGCTCTTTGCTTTGCTTGCTGGATTCAGAACAAAAGGAAATATATTGAGATTTCTCAAAAATAAAGATTACCATCAAAGAGTGTAAGAAAAAAATATTGTGAAGATAGTTGAGTTTTCACTGTGCACCGGCCAGGGGTGACTGCTAGGTGCTGTGCTGAGCTGTCCAGACCTCCATCAGCCTCGGGCGCATAAAGCCCACACATTAGATTATGGCCATGATGGTGTCGGAAATTCTCACACACGGGAGGATGGAGGAAATTAGCAAAACCTACTTCTGCCTCCAGGACACTTATGGTGCAGAAACAGTTACTTCGAGACCTTTCTTTTAAAGTAATTAACAGTGTGTTTGTTGCACACATTATGCTGGTTAATCACAGGATGCCTTTCTAGCCCCCAGAACTTTCCGAGAATGAAGATAGGGTGATCTGAGGCAGCTGGGAACAGAGAGCAGTGGACTCACACTCAGCAAAATAAGTGCAAACTTTGTATTGCATCTCCTGAATTAATTCTTTAGACATCCCCAGAAGAAACGTTTCTCCAGTTTCTTCTTTGGCACTGACCCACGTAGACCCCATTTGACTGTTTTCCCCTCGGCTGCTCATCGCCTCTTGGGTAAAGTCACTTTCCTCACTTCTGACCCCAAATGCTGCAGTGAATTCCTAACCCAAGCTTTCTTTTTCTGTTTTTTTTTTAAACCAGTATATGACACGATCTAATTCTCATTTTTTCTCATTCCCCTACCCACCCCACAACCTCCCGCCCCCTAAATTCATAAGCTTTGTTTCCCTTTTTTATTACCATCACATTTTTTCTTTACCCCTCATTACTTACTCCTCCACCACATTTCCCTTTGAATATTTTCTATTTCACAATATCCATCCTACATTCTAGACCTCTTTAACATCTTTAGCTTCTCATACCAGAGAGCAGATATGATATTTACACATCTGTGACCTATTTATTTCACTTATGAGTATGTCCTGTAGGTACAACCATTTGGGTATAAATGCTCATTTTTAAGGCAGAGTAATACTCCATTTTATAGAAGAACCACATCTTCTTGATCCAGTCCCCAGTTGATGGACATTTGTAACCCTAGCTTTCCTAACATTCTTCCCAGTGAAGGAAGGCTTTACCAAAAGTCCTGCGTCTGTTACTGAGGCCAAGAGATACCCATCTCCTTGCATGCCATAGAGTTGCACAGTCATGTGTTCAGTCCTGATAAAAGAACTCCCTGAGTTGTTCTGCTGCCAGTGTGCCCTTATGGGATCCTCATGCTGAGACGAAGAGCTCCCGGATGGCAGATGGTCCTAGCGGCTGGCATTTTGCTTGGTAAGCCATATATATTCTATGTGTGCCTTGACTCTAAAAGGACTGCCATGCAATCCATGCAGTCATTTAATGGACTGTCTGGAGAGCCTTGGTAGTGGCAATCATGAGAAGCTCCCTTTAGACACTCAGAAGGCAAGTAGAGCAGTGGGAACAGGGGAGAGGGCGGGCCAGGGTCAAAGATGTAATTGGTGACCTCGGAGGAAGGGAGCCTGCTGCAGTATCGAGTGACCCAACCCTTGAACTCATTAGCAGGAGGCCTTTGGCACCGCACCCTCAGCTACAATGTGAACTAACACGTGTCAAGCAAACCAAGTCATCTCATTCAAGATTCAAGGCAGGCCGGCCCTTTGAACTTGGTTCTTACTCCAGCCATTTAATTATTTTGTGAGTTCTTATAATTCTCCGAGAAGAAAAAAATTGGTCTCAGAATTACAGTATCCAACACTTTTTCAGGTTACAGTATTTTTATGAACTGCAAGAAACTAATAGTGCTTTAAAGAAACTACATAAAGGCCAGGTCAGCATTTTTGATATAAATTCCTGTTTCCTGAGGTGCACGCATTCTGAAGAAATTTGCTGGAGGGTAAAACTTGGCATATATCTGAGACCCTGAATGTCCACATCTCATTTCATTGGTACTTGTAAATGAGTCTTCACATTCTCTACGTTTGGCATCTGGAACTTTTAGAAATAAAAAATAGCCTTAATAGTGGTTTCTGAGCTTAATGTCAGTGCACACAATTCTGAGACTGTCAGACAACTCAGGAATTCTGAAAGTCCTATTGTAAAGATTGTGATATGGCAGTATTATGTAGTAATGGGAAGGGAAAATAATAGAAGGGGACAGGTGTCAGAAAATATTGGTGTGCCCTAAACACCCCAGACCAAGGCTTCCTTTGCCACTTTTTTTTACCCCAGATCTCTCTTCTACCACATTACTTCCAGTTGCCCCTGTTATGTCTGGTGGGCCTGGGGTCCTGGGGTCCCCAGACTCACCCACAGTGGACTTGTTTCCCTCTCTCTCTCTCTCTGATGTAGAAAGAGGAAGAGGAGCCAGAGAAGACTAGTGCAGAGTAAAAGTACTTTTTTATTTGTAGAAAGAAACAGTAAAAAGCCACTGGAGTGGTGAGGGTTGGAGCTGGTTCACCACCTAATCTGGGGCTATGGTCCTATTTTTAAGAGATAGGGACTCTGTCTGCACCACTCTGAGGGTCAGGACTTTATTGATTGGATATTGGGCTTGTTGCAAGGGACTTAGTCTTGTGAATGAATGGGAAATTTGGGCAGGTGTGGCACCCTGCCCTAGGGGGACAGTGTGCATGTGTCAACACCACAACCTGTCAGCTTCAAACCACAAAACTGCTTGAACACTTCTTGATGCTAATTGCCACATAGAGGCTGTGTTTTCTACCCTTGGGTCTTTTAACCCTCCCCAGGGGTCCCTTCTGTTCCTATGCCTCAGAGCCTCATTTTAGAAGTCAAGCAAACATTTGCAGGCTTCAGGTCTGGGACCTGTTCTCAGATCACTAAAGAGGAAACCAAGATGTTCCCTTTACCCTTTGACTCTTCACTGGAAGGGTGGCTTGGGGGGTCTCCACCCTTTAAAATACATAGAGGGAAAAGCCCCAGCTAGAAGTAGTGCCCATACCAAACAGAGACACACAATAAATTGTAGAGAAAACTGTGGCATAAAAGTGTGAGCATCCAGTCCAAGGGGGTGGAGAGCAGAGGTATAAGGTAGTTGTGGCTTTCAGGCGCTGTAGAGATGAGGATGTGCAGGCATCCTGCGTGGAAGCAGACAGTTGAGTAGATATGGGGCTCATTAGCAGTAGGCTCCAGCCTCGAGTGGAGAGCCAAGCCAGAGTCCAGGCCAACAGTAATGCAATAGATGCCAGGTACTGTGCCCAGCGTCAGGCAGCTACTCACATGGTCACCTCAGTGCCTGTGAACTGGCTTCGTCTCACTGTGCTTCAGGGGAGAATCAGGATAGCCTAGTGCTTAAGAGCAGGCTTTGTAATTGACAAGCCTAGATTCAAGTCCAAGGATGTAAAATGTAAAATCCTGGGTTCAGTATTCCCAGTTAGAAAGAAAGAGAGAGAGAAAGAGTGGGGAGAGGGAGGGGGGGAGAGAGAAGGAGGGAGGGAGGAAGAAAGAGAAAGAACAGAGAGAGAGAAAGGAAAAGAAAAAGAGAGACACAGAGAGACAGAAAGAACTATAGCCGTTAGCAAATTTCTTTACTTTTTGATCACTGAGTCTTTTATGAATGGTAATATTCATCTTTACTTTATAGTGTTAAGAAGATGAAGAGAAAGAAAGCATTGACCTCTTGATAGTTGTAATAAATAGCTGTACCTTTGATGACCCATCCGGGACACACAAGAAGTAAACTATTCTGACAGGCAATCTGAGATACACAGGATCCAGTGCACTTCACATCCTGTCAGGCTTTAATTTCTACCCCAAAGATTAGGTCAGTTTTCATAATGACTTACTCCTATGTGTCTGAAATATTTAGGCTTTAGGAATTGCCCCAAATATAAATACACTGGCATGCTAATCCTAAAGGTTTGAATATCCTAAAATTTAAATAAGCAGAGGAGTCCAAGGGCAGGATTTCACCCACCTCTTAACTAACTCTTCAGCCAGTGCCTTCCCATGTAAGCAGCGATCATTTGTCGAAAAGGCCATTTTAGAACAGTGCAGTCCCTGTAATTGGAAAATAAATAGAGAAAATAATGAATAACCTGTAAGGCTGGTTGAAAGTAAAGCTAAAATGAGTGGGGGTAAACCTCAGGGCTTGTGGTTCTGGGAGAGATGAAACATCCTTCAGACCACAGCTACGTGAATCGAGGATCCTATGGTCCATGACAAAACCCTGAAATCAAAAGGCATAAAAGCCTTAATATCCTCATTTGGGGGATGATGTGATCTTTGTCTTCCCACTCGCAGTGAGGGTGGAGATGGACCCTCTCCAGTAGGGTCTTGCAAAGCAGGTGTTGGAACCACTGAGCTAAATCAACGCTTCAGTGGGGTCTTGATCTTCCTGGTACATCCAAAACCAGGCACCAAATGACTAGAAAACCCTGCATGTTTTCACCTTGGTATTGGGAAATTCCCAGAATTCTACTTGCTTATAGAAAAGAGGGTTTTTTTGGAGGGGAGGAATGGCTGGGAAAGATGAAGATGTTCTAATGTTTTCTGAGTGTTGAGTGAGATTATGTATGAAAGGTACTTAAGGATAAAGCTTATTACCTATAGGATATCTACTAATATGTAATAAATAGACTAAACACTTTGTACATATTGTCATTTATTATTTCATCCCCTCACCAGTCTGGGTGCTTCATTTTATTCTTAATTCTAGGGACTCCCATCCAAGTACTAACCAGGCCCGACCCTGATTAGCTTCCGAGATCAGACGAGATCAGGCGCGTTCAGGGTGGTATGGCCGTAGACCTTAATTCTAGGGATTTGATACCAAACATATACCCATAACATATACCCTTAAAGGAAAGTAAGATTCCCAATGGTTAAGGCTCTTGCAAAGAAGGTTCACAATCTCAGTTGTTGACAGAGGCCACATTATAAGCCACTGTTCTACAAAGTACCAAAGATATGGCAACTATTGAGCTTTTGATATAATCTTACACTATAATTATATTTCCCACCTTCCCTAACATAGTACTGAGCTGTGTCTCTTACCAAGTTACCCAGTACTAGACTTTTTTTAAATGTAGCTACGGAAGTTTCATTCCAAGATGTTATAATACAGTGTTTCTGACTTACAACGAGTTGTTGGAAGCTGACTTTGTTGGCTTGGATAAGCCACATCACCATTTCAGAAATTTAAAAATGTAGAAAACACAATTAACACTGTGTCAAAAACATGGTAAAATCTGTGCAATTCTAGGGAATAGTGGGCTCCTAGAAGTGATGAGACACCAAAGAGTACAGATGTGTTTTGTCATTGCATAAAGTGGAGAAGACCAGAAGTGGCTCCTGTGTCTTCTCAGTAAGACTTCAAGTGGCCATGGGAGACAGAGAAAGCTCACGAGCTAAGTGATGTCATGACCCTGTGCTGTGTGAATTATCTGTCATCACAGTCAAATTGGGAGGCCAGAGATTGAATTAACTGCTGAATGGGTGGTAATTCACGCAGGAGGCACACAGTTACCTTTGTTAGGGCATCACTTCAATTTGTTATATAGGCACATTACTCATTTTATTTCACTTAATAAATTTCACCTAATTAAGTCACATGATTTCCAGGTTGAAATCAGGATAATCAAAAATAATTGTTGGTCTCTAATGACTGCTCCTTGTCTATTATAACTCTACTGAACCATCTACAAAATATATGCACTATTGTTGCCTGTAACAGGCTGGCCTCCCTACTTCAGTTTGGAAGGGCCTCATTTCATTTTCCATTAAAGCTCTGTCCCACACACCTCCCGGGAAATTTGCCATTCTATTTCCAATTGTTGACTATTTTTCTTATATATTCTTCTTTCTAGGTATTCCATTCCCCTAGATCATACCTAAATATCAATGATCTTTTCAACCTTTTTGATGAGTCTTCTCTAATTTCCTCTCTGTTTCTGCCTCAGAGTCAAACTGCCAGATGAGAACACTGGACAGTGGCATCGGAACCTTCCCACTTCCAGATTCAGGAAATCGGGTGACAGGACGGTACACATGCCAGCCAGACTCCGCGGAGGACACCAAGCCCCTCCTATCTCTCCAGCAAGCCCTTCCCTCGGCCTCCTCCGTCAGAGTGCAAACCCTTGAACGAGAAGTGCCTTCCTCCACAGACTGCCAGCTCACTCCCGAGACAGCCATCGCTCATTCCACGTCGGACCCTGTCACGGTAGTCAGAGGGACGCGGCCGCCTCAGAGCCGCCTTCCTAAGCCAGCCTCCTCAGGTAACATGCCAGTGCCCTCTCAAAAGATAATATTTTCCTAGTCCGTATTGACCAAGATAGAAATTTTTCCAGTAAAAGAAGTGTAAATCAGTGACTTCTGTCCTATGGAAATGAGGAGTTTTGAACATCCCAGCATGGCTTCCACCAAGAACTGAAACAGTCTATATAAAGCATCATCAACTCATAGTGATACTTTAAGGAGGGCACACACATAAGAGGGAGCAAATGTGTAAGTGCTGCTCCACGGACATATAAATCAGTGATGGAAAAATCATAAGCATACATTCATGGAATTTTGTCCTATAAAATTTTGAAAATATACCGATCTATGCCCAAGATATAATGTAACTAAAATGTTGTTTGCCCTCTAACCAGAAACCATATCTCCTGGCATATTCCTGTCCCATTCATGTATGTTTATATGTTGAACTATGGAAGTCTTGGGTAGATGAGCAGGAGCTTGTGCGTTAGCTGCAGTGGGGAGAAACAGCAAGCCTTTCTGCTGAGAAGCAGCATCCTTCATCATGGTCAATTGAAACAAGCTTCCCTGATTAAAGACCAAGTCAGGCCTAAGGTCAAAGTTTTTTCATGGTTCCCTCAAGATTAATAATAAAATATTTATTACAGGCTGGGATGACACTAAATAATTTTAAACACATGTGGCTTCTGTTGCTCTGACAACATGCATAAGTATATAAACTACAACTCTGAACTAAACACTCTCATTTACAATTAGGTAATTAGGAAGGACCCGCAAGTGGAGATTATACTATAACTTTCAGAGAAATTCCAAAAGAAGACGTTTAATTAAGTGTCTCTAAATGAATGCACCGGGCCACTCCCGTAGCTGAGTTCTTCCTCCATGCCATAGTACCAGCCGCCACGGATGTTTGACCGCTAACTTCTGCTCATTCCAAGCCCTAGGTCCATTTTTAAAGGCTGTAATGCACATTATTTTAGAAATAAGTGCATTGTTAATTAATGGCACAGCCTCCAGAGACTAAGGGGTGAAATCTTAGTTATAGATTATATGCTCTATGCCTGAATGGTCACATGTGTGACCTCAATTCAGCAGAAGGCTGCCGAGTAGACTCCATGATTAAACGCTGTCATTATAACAAATTGAATAGAAACTGCAACCCTTGAATTGCTTCAGAAGAAGAGGAAAGGACAGAGATTGTTCTGATCGTGCTGTAATATTCACTGCACTAGATCTCTAAGGTTTGTGTCTTAATTAAATTGTCATGAAGAGTTGTTTGTGAAAAAAGGTAGTATATGGCAAGAGCCTCGTGAGCACAGCAGGATGTTTCTGGTCACCCATCTTAAACGTCCTGTCTAACATGTGGTATCTGTGATCCACAGGCACCACAGTTTCTCCAAGGCTTCTCTTTTTTTCAGTGACCGTTTGTTATTCATGTGAAAAATTAGAGATTGGAAAAGTAGCTGAAACAAAAGGAAAATGAAATTAAGCCTGCTTCCAGCAGTCACTTCTTGTTTAACATGCACATCTGAATGGATTTTTCTCTTATCCTATCTTAAAAATGGAAATCATTTTATCCATGTCTCAGGGCTGATAAAAACTCAGTCAGTTTGCTGCTCCTGAGGAGCGAAACACTGTGGAGAGGCTGTCCAGCATGTCCTGTTGATATCGTGGAGGCTGGAGAGTAAGAATAGCAGATCTGCTCACTAAGCATGATGAGGGACACACTATGCAGGTTCATCTGCAGGTTATAGGCCATGGAGAAACGTTCTTCAGGCCTTCTCCACTGACTCCCCCTTCCTGCCCCAAGGGTGTCCTGAGCCGGTGTCGCATGCATCACAGGGAACTTGTCAGAAAGGTTAGTGCTCACCTCACACCTTCCAAATCAGAACGTGCTTCTTAGCAGAAGCACCAGTGATGTGTAGGCCCATTGATCCCACCAAAGCTCAAGCAATGTTGCCCAGCATCGTTAAGGAGCCTTAAGCAAAGCCTCCCACATATATTATTGAAAAGGATCCTAATAGATACTGTTAGAAAATAACTTTGTGACACTCCTAACTTTGTGAAAGCCTGAAAATTTTGAATCCTTCCTTTGGAAACTATGACAATACCTATTCACATGGTTGGGGAGGACTCTGAGATATTCTCCAAAATCTGTTTGTCAGATAAATAACATTGTATCAAGAATAACCTCAGTATTTCACAATAGTTCACCTTCTGAATCTTTTCTAACCTGAAAAGTCTTAACCTCTTTTGAAAAACATTGGGTTCCAGGACAGTTTGCTCTAGGGTCACCAAAGTGGGCTCCCTTTGTAAATATCCATACACAATTAATTATGCAAATAGTTTAGGTAGCACAGACTGCAGAGGGCAAAAGTCCAAACAACCCAACAATGACTATATCCAAACCTTTTTATGATTTCTGAATAACTCCCACCTCCCTCTCTTGAAAGATGATAGTTGATTTGTGATTTAATATATATTTCCTCTTTTAGGAAAAACTGGTTTCCAAAAGCAGAATGAAGCAGAGCCAAGGGCTCAGACTTGTTTGTCATTTGAATATGCCGAAGACACAGGGGCAGGCAAACTGCTTCCAGGGTGGGGAGGTGATGGCTGTGCTGCTCAGGCCCAGGTAAGGCGTGGCCAGTGGACAGCCACCTGTTGGTACTTACTGTGCAAATCAACTTTTTTTTTTTTTTTTAGACAGGGTCTCGCTTTGTAGTTCAGGCTGGTTCTGAGCTCACTGTATAGCCCAGGCAAGCCTCAAACTCAGCAATCTTCTTGCTTCTGTTTCCTGAGTGCTGAGATTATAGGCATGAACCACCATGCCCAGCACTGTGCTATGTGGTACTGATTGCTGGTGGGTGAGAGTCACCACATCTGGTATTGTTGTATATGGTTGCCAGGGATCAAATTCAGGACCTTGTGCTTGTTAGGCAGGCACTGGAACCACTGAGCTAAATATCCAATCCACAGATGACTTCTTATACCCTTTAGTGATGTATTTAATTGTGAATTAAATTTGTTGTCTATTTAATAAATATGAAGATCTAAGGCTCAACCTTTCCTCTAAATTGTTACTAAGGAATGCTGTGGGTTCTCAGGATATGTTTATTCTGAGAATTCCAAGTCCCTCTGCTATTTACCCAGATTCTTAGGGTTTGAGTGTTTTCTTCTGTTTCAACATTGGATAATAAGCACTTGCCCAAAGTAGTAAGGCCCCATTCAGAATTTTTCCTGTGTTCATCTCAGCAGTTTGCTTTACCTTGCTTTCATGACACAGGGAAAGCAAGTATAATTCCATCCTTCCCTGGGTGAATAAATTTGTAGTGGCCATGTGACTTGCCAGGGTCCATGAGGGATGAGAGCCTTCAGTGCCCATTGTTGCTATGGGTTCTTCCCCCACTATGAGGTGATACACTTAAACTTCTTGGCATGTGACTGGTTCTAGGGAGGAGCTCATGGCTCCAGGGGTCTTTGTTCATCCTTTTCACATTACTTTGTGTCTGGTCCTGTTTTCCTCTTCCATCTTGTTACTTTGACCATCGTTAGCTAGCTCCCTATTTCTGAGCTTCTCCTGAACTAACATCCTTCAGGATTTCAAGATCTGTGGTGGTGCCTGGCAGTAAGAAGGCTGGAAGATGGTCAGAGAGATTAGTTACTGGAGCTTCTGAGCCCTTCCTTCCCCCTTCTTGCTTCTGCTACTTTGACTCCCAAATGTGGTATCCGGAACTCCCTCAAAATGTTTACTAGTTTCTTCCCCGCTACAGTGAAGGATGACCGAGACTCTTCTACACCTGCAGCTCCTACTCCCAGGGTAGCCCCACCTCTCTCTGGCTCTGAGCACCTCAGCATGGATACGAGTGTGGGCCGAATGGATTTCTGGACCCCCAGCCTCAATGCTATGCAGAGAATTCCAGCTTCAGAAACATCGTTGACTATGTTAAGGGTTCTAGTCAAAGTATGCATAGAACAGAGGCTGGAACTGGGCCCTCTGAGCTGTGTGTCTAGTTCTTGGAAGGGATACCTCCACAGGAAGTGGCTTAGAGAGGCAGAGGAGCAAACTATCGTATTCTGCCCTACTTTAAGTTAAACACAGAACCTTTAGGATTCCCCCCCCCCGGCCCACCATATCAGTGGTCTCTAACCTGAGCTGATCCGAATCACTTGGAGAGCTACACACGTTTGATGTGGTATATGTGACATCTAGAACTGTCTCACACATTTGCACAAGACACTGACGCTGCTGGCCCACAAAACAAAATGGTAGTGTTGTTCTTGCTTTAGTGACTGGAAAATGAAGAAGCTCTTAAGATACTCTGAGTTGGAAGGGGTGGGGTGGAAGAAATCATTCTGGAGCCAAGCCAACAGTTGATGACAGTGGTAAAGGAGTCTGAGCAAATCCAAAGCAAAGTAACTGAAGGGTGGCCCAGAGGGACCCTGTCCTCTGCATGTGTCCTAGCCAGGCAGTGCTCACATCATGTGCACATCCACCAGAACCCACTCTCTCTGAAGTTCCCCTCCTCCTATGCTGTGCCAGCTGTGCACACTGGCAGCCCTGCCTCGACTTATGAAACTCACCACTGTGGCTTGAGACTTAGAACCCTGACTCATTGCCTGCCAGGTAGGGAACGTTAGAGGCAAGAGTTAGCTTTACAGTCAAGGACTCACCTCAGTCGCTGGCTCAGTTAGTGTTCGGACTCTGAACACCAGTTCCTTGGGAATCACAGCCAGTCGTCTTGTTTCTGTGTCTCTTCTCAAGGATCTATTCCTTCCAGGGCAGTGGTAGCCTGTTTGAGCTCTGGACTCCTAGAACTTAGCACACTGAGCCTAGAACCTTGCCACAGAGAAGGTACTCAGTAAACACTTTTGAGTAAGCTGGTGAATGAGAAAGTAAATGAAGGAATGGCAAAACTGAGTGACTGCTTGAATTTATAACCAGCTGTGGGAGCTTAGAGTCTAGAATACATTATTCTAATTCCCAACCAAATGACACCCTTCTAAACAAGCATTTCGATCCCATTCCCAAACTCTCTAGGTGAAGAGGAGAATAACAGGCCCCAAGAGGCTAATCTACAAACATAAAAGAGAAGCCCAGATGAGACTCCTTCCCCCCAACACAACCCATAGCAGCTAACATCCTGGATCCAGAATTCTCCTTGTGCAGAGGGGAAAATGGCTCCTATGGCATCATCCAGCTCAGCAGCTGTCGAGCATAGCATTATTATTGTGGAACAGGTGGCAACCTGGGCAGGCTGTGTGTGCTTGTGAGCAGGAAGAGACACTGAGCCTCTGACCCATAAACGGTCTGGAGGAGCAGAGAGAGAGAATGTGAGCAATCGCTCACTTTCCTACAGGCTACCTCATTTCGTAGATAGAAGTTAAAAGTAGGCAAATGTTTCCCCTTTTGTACCCAAGGGTCTTGTTTAGAATGCGCTCACATACGGGAAGACCAGTAAGAGCAGTTAAGTAAATAAGCCATTCGGCTCAGAACAGCAGCTCACGATGGGCACTTCAGAAAAAATGGGGCTGGCAGAGCAGTGTGCAAAGTGAGGAGTGGGTGACTCTGGGGCCTCCTGAGCCTGGGACAATGGCAGGGTAACTTCCACGACTTCATTATTACAGGCCCATTTCTGTAGTCTCCATAATTGAATGTGCAGTGGCAGCCCCTCAAGAGGAGGCAGAGAAACCAGCAAACTAGAGTAGTTCTTGGGTAGAGGTGGGCTGGGCAGTGGAGGTGGATTTGCACACACACCACGCACACAGGTATCAACTGTCTCACGGCCTCTTCAGATTCTCTGCCCCATTTACATCTGTGTGAACAGCTCTCCTGGTCTCATATTACTCATATTAGGGCCAGATACTAAAAAGGCTCTGCCAGGGGCAGCAGAGCTAGTGACAGTGATCTGGACTGCGCAAATAAAGATTTTGGAGCTGGAAGAGGGAAACTAGGGAAAACCACGAGGAGCCCACTCTGCCACTGCTCTCCAGCAAGCGCTGAGTCTGCTTTTCACAGTGCTCGCCCCCACCCACCTTGATTTCACATCTCAGCTCCGAGTCTCTCCTGAGATCTAATTTTCTGGTATGTACAGAAGACTGTCTCTGTGTATCAATTTGTTTCCAGGTATAATCTTCGTGACATTGCAGTGCAGACTGGAAGGATTTTATTTCCCAATCTGGCATCTCTAAAACAGTTTCCAACTGAGTTATTTCCATAATGCCAGGATGACTATAAAGATAACTTTGTTCTTAATTACACACTTTGGAAGCTAAATTGTCCAATGGGCCACAGGTAGAGCTGTCCGCAATCTCTGCTAACCTCACATGTGTAGCTCGGACCATTAGCTGTGCCTTTCTGAGCAGGCCTGTCTGTGCTCTGAAGCTTCCTCTCGGTCTTTTTCTTTTGATCAAAACTGGCAGCAGAAAAATTATCATCCCTTGGCATTTAAATAAATAAATGTATATGTTCAGACAGCACTTCCAAGGCGAGGAGAGATGAGTCCCCAACACACACGTCCTCTGCTGTCTGCTGTCCTTTAGTCATTCTGGAGTGTCAGAAGTATCTTAATGATGCAGTGAAGGATTATTCTTCTCCTCTCAGTCAACTTTTTCATAAATACTAATTTAGAAATTATATGATGCAATTATGCTTTTCTGTTTTAAAACAAGGCCAATATGCAGCTTTAGGGGAGAATGTATCTAGCGACCATTCGTGTTTCTAATTCTCAAATAACCTGGTCATTGGTACCAAAGGAATGGAAGAGTGTGAAACTGACACACCAGAGTAGCCAGTTAGTCTGCACCATCACTGTATTCCTTGTTTCTTACAAGTTATCAAGTATAGGTTGAACTACACAGAGGTTAACTGTCATAGTCTGTTCTGTTTCTGTAACAAAATACATTAAGACTAAGGAATATAAAGGAGTCCATGTAGCTCGTGGTTTTGAAGTCCAAGAGCAGGGCACCAGCCTGTGCTCCACTCCTGGTGTAAGCTTGCTGGTGGTGGCAGCTCAGAAAGAGGCACATGCAGAGGAAGAGGGGAGAAGGAGCTGCCCTGCTCTGGGATAGGCTGCTCTCGTGAGAACTAACCACTCTCTTGAGAGCTATGTTACCACGAGGGCAAATGCCTCATGACCTCAATTGCCCACCTCTCAATACCTTACATGGATTTTGTTGGAGACAAACCATAGCATTTACCAAAAAGAAACAGAAAATAGTCTGATACTTCAGTCAGCCATCTGCTGTGATTCTTTTTTGTTCCAGTGGTGACAGAATCCATTGTGCTTATCAAGTAAAGGCATGTAGGACCTAGTACTAGTCCTTTCCTTGAGCTCACAGGAGTCCACAGGGAAGTACCTCACCAAGCCTCACCCACCCCCTCCCCCAAGAGCAGCTTTCTGGGCCTCTCCCAGCTCTAAAAGTCTGTCTTTTCATTATTGAGCGACTGAGCATTGTTTAAGGCCACCTTGTTGGGGCCAGCTTTCCAGAGGTGAGTATATGGACAGACATCTCTGCCAGACAGTGGACAAGAGACATAATGAACTGCTATAGTAAAGGTGCCCATTTGTTTAAAGAAGGGAAGGGCTGTGGAAAGACAGGTGAAGTAGAGTGAGGGAGAGGGAAGTCCTAGATAAGGGGCAAGTTACAGTTCGGACAGAGCAGTTAGAACAATCCCCTCTGAGAAGGTTCCTTTGAGAAGAGCTGAAGGAGAAGAGGGAGGACCAAGGAAGACATTAGGGAAGATGTTTCACAGAGGGAGAAGCCTGTGGCCAGACCTGAGGCCAGAACAGAGCACCTGTCTCGATGGCAGAGAGAGCAGGTCAGAAGATGGGTGAGAGGAGGTCACAGAGTAAGGGGGGCAGAATTTGTGGGTGCTTCTGCTCCAAGAGATATATACACAAGGGCTCTGAACTCTCAGCACAGAGGCACATGACCTGAGACATTTGCAGAGGACCACTGTGCCCTCATGTAGATGAAAGAAGCAGCCTCAGCCGAGGGGTGGCTCCGGACACCCAGCCAGAAACAGCTGCTGCAGTGTGGGCCAGGCTGGGTGTGGGGTGGGAGTGAGCAGCCCTGGCTGACAGGTTTTCCGCAGCCATGGAGATGCTCAGTGTCTGCCTGGCTCCTAAGTGCTGCATACCTGACCACCATGAGTTTTCAAGTTTAGGTTTTGTTCTACTTTTTGTAACAATTCCTACTCAGACTACTTCTCTTTTTTCTCTTTCATTAAAATTTTAATTATTTTTGATTTAATTAAGAATACTCACCTAGGGCTCATTGAACAGGTCAGGGAATCAGAATGACCTGGTTCCCTGTTTAATTAAAGCACGGTCAGATTCACTGGTGGGCCTTTGGAGGGTGTCGGCCATGGGAGGACGACTCCAGAGACTGGGTCCCAGAGCCCTGTCACAATGGACTGAAATGGAGCTGGCCAGTGTTGGGCACTGGGGAGGTGCATGCAGAGTCCCATCATGATGGTTTGAGGTGCCACAAAGCCTGCAGGTGGGGGGTTCTTGAAAGCTGATTGACTGGGTCTTGAGTGTATCAGACCAGGTTGGGCTAGACACGTGGAGAGTATGTAAAGCTGTGAGAGGAAGTGAGGTCAGGAGAGTGGGAGAGAGAGAACCTTGTCCTCCCACCTCAGAGGTCAGGAGGGAGAAAGGGCCCACGGATGCAGACTGAGCAGGAGCAAGCTGTGAGGGTGGAGGCTTACTGGGGCATATGGTGCCTCCAAGCTCAAGTGAACACACAGTTGGCTCCATAAGTGCCAGTTCTGTACCCACTGATTCAACCAACCACAGATCAAAGGTACTTTTTTTTGTTTTGGTTTTTTTTTTTTTTTTTTTTTTTTT